>PVKS010010263.1:0-60822 GCA_004027875.1 Aplodontia rufa
GAGAAGTCTCTCCAGGAAGCACCCACTCTAAGTTCTTCCTGATCTTCATGGATTCCTGCTGCCACCTCTCTGAAGTCTCAACTCTTCCCATCATCTCTTTTTAGTAATTAACCATCTCTTGGGCTGGAGCTGGAGCTCAGCAGTTATGGTGCTTTCCTGGCATGTGTGAGGACCCAGGTTCGAACCCCAGCACCACACATACAATGAGACTGAACCCAGGGGTGCCTAACCACTGATCCCCATCTCCAGCTCTCTTTTATTTTTTTTTTATATTGAGACAGGATCTTGCTACATTGCTTAGGACCTTACTCACTTACTGAGGTTGGCTTTGAACTTGCAATTCTACTGCCTCAATCTCTCAAACCTCTGGGATGACAGGCATGCACCACCAAGTTTAGCCACCTTATCTTTTTTTAAGGTAAGGTTTATATTTATTACAGTAATCATTTGTACTAACGTGCATTTCTAATATCATTAGTGATCTGATTTGGAGCTATTATTATTTGTTAATACTCTAATTAGAAAGTTGTATAGGATTTGAGTATTTTTGTTTTTGTGGTACTGCAGGATTAACCCAGGGGTAGTTTACCACTGAGCTACATCACCAGACTTTCTAATTTTTTATTTTGACACACAATATGGCTACAGTGCTCAAGCTGGCCTGGAATTTGAAATCCTCCTGCCTCAGCCTCCTCAGTAGCAAGATTACAGGCGTGTGCCACTATGCCCAGAACATAGGTTTTGAATAGTCTGTCTCTCTAATCTAACTTTCTCATGATCTGATTTATTTCAGAGCACAATCTTCAGAACCTACATTTTTCAGGAACTCAAACACATTATAGGAGAAACACCTCCCTATGGCTTTATTAGTCAACATCGAAATAGAAGAAACTCAAACAGAGCCATTTTCTAGTTAAGGTATTACAAAGAATGATTAGATTTCAAATAATCAGTTTATATAATTCTAATTTATTTTGAATTCTTATAATTTCTTATCAGTAAATGATTACATTAATTATATATAGTTACTATACCTTATATATGTTTGTTTGCTTTCCACCACTTCAACAAAGGTGTGAGAAGATGAGCTTATGGAAAGGTTGATTTTGGCTTGTAGTTTTGGAGGTTTTAGTCCATGATGGTTGGTGGCACCATTTCTAGGACTGAGGAGAGGTGGCACATCACAGAGGCAGCATTGAGTGAAGCAAAACTGCTCACCTCATGGTTGAGAAACAAAGAGAGAAAGAAAGCCCTGGGTTCCCAAGGACCTGAGCATCACCACTATTCCGCATCTGCCAAAGCTTCCCCCAAGCTCCCCACAGCGTCACCCTGGAGAGGA
Organism: Aplodontia rufa; assembly: GCA_004027875.1. Taxonomy (NCBI): domain Eukaryota; kingdom Metazoa; phylum Chordata; class Mammalia; order Rodentia; family Aplodontiidae; genus Aplodontia; species Aplodontia rufa. Next base: position 1,340 of record PVKS010010263.1, read on the forward strand.
AGTCTGCACCACATGAATCCTGACAGACACTTAAAGTCCAAACTACGGCATGCATGCTTTCTTCGGTGAAGACGAGGTGTATTTCTGGGATTGGCAGGCTTAACGTATAAAATTTATACTGAGTTGCTTTTATGTAAAATCTTGTCAGGCTATTTCCTAAATAAGTCCACCCTCTTCAAAAAACTACACTATAGTTCCAGGGCAGTCCCCTGAGAGGTCTGTGAGGCTAGTCTTGGTGTGCTAGTGGGGATAGTGATTTAGAAAATCACTGGAATCTAACAAGCTCAATTCTAATCAAACATACCTTCATCTGAAGAGGCTGCTCATCTATGACACAAATACTGAAATCTGTGAATATGTAAATATTCCTAGAATATTTTATAAAGAGATCTTTTGCAACTTGAACTTTTTCACTCATGAATTTTTACTTCATTATTATTTGTAACAAGGGAACATTATCAAATAACAGGATGGCTCTGGTCTTTAAATATTGGGTTTATTAGTTTCGTCACCTCATTTATTCACACATATATACATGCATCTATCCATCGAGCATATGTTAGAAATATCAAGAAATCAAACAGAAGTGGGTAGACAAGGCAAACTTCTCTTCTGCCAGTCATGCTGGCTGCTGAACCTGGCTAGCAAGGGGGCCTGGGTGGGCAGTCGGCCTGTTTATAACCTTAAGGCAGAGCTGCCCTTTGCCCTGATTGGAGGAGCTCAGGAGTATGATCTACATGATTGGCTAATTTTAAAACTGGGGCAGGCAAAGGGAAGAGCTCTATTTAATATGGCCCCTATTGGAACCAATTAAGGCTGAATACCATATTCTGAAAAGGAACCTGTAGACTTTCTGTTTCTCACAGGCACTGAGTATTCAATGTTGGGCACTCAGCTTTGCTTCCCTTCCCACTGATGAGGTGACAGTGTGGGTCTGCGCAGTCCATGCTCTCTTGAGCTCACTTCTCACCACTGATGCCAGTTCAGTGGAAAGGATGCACAGTAGTCTTTCACTTATTTCTAAAGAAATTAAGAATACCAAAGGGAGGACTGGAGAGGTGGTTCAGCGGTAGAGTGCTTGCCTGGTACGCATGAGGACCCAGGTTGAACCCCAGCAGCACAAACACAACTGTCATAAAACAAAAACCAGATAAAATGACTCTCTTTTTCTTTCTCTGTCTTAAAAAAAAAAGGTACCAAAGAGGAGGAAATATAAATGGAATTCAAAGTATTGTCATCATCTCATTGCTTAAGATAAAAACTATGCAATTTTACATGCAGAATTCCTTTAGCACAGAAACAAATTCAACCAACTCTCATCTTTGTTTTAATGATCAGTTAAATGTTGTCCATTTGGCTTCCTATCAAAAAAATCCAATTAAACATTGCCAGGCACTCTCCTACATTGCTGGTGGGAGTGTAAATTGATGCTATCTTCTTGAAAAGCAGTTGGCCACTAAGTACAGGAAACTTAAAAGTATTCATATCATTTGGCCTACTGATTCCATGTCTAGGAATATTTTATAAAGATATTTTTGCAACTTGAACTTTTATACACAAAGTTTATGTCATTATTATTTGTAATGGGGGAGATAACCAAATGAAACTACTGACTAACAGAATTAAGTAATGCCACAGTCATAGAACAAACTAGCACATGAACACTTAACAAAAGGAAAAAAAATGCTTGTGAAATAGACTTAAGATTAAAAGGACAGTTCAAATTACTATCTTGATCTCCGCAAAATGTAGAAAATGATGAAGATACATAAAATGTTAGCAGCTAATCTCAGAAACATGAGTTCAATTTTGTTATTTGTCTTCTTTGTATTATCCTAACTTTCAAAACATTGAGCTTGTGGTTAGAAAGAAGAGAGATTCAAAGCGTGATATAGTGTAAGTATTTTAAGTGTTTGGATGTTATCCTAAAAGCCAGGGAGTAGGAGGGGAGTAGAATTCCAAGTGCATTGAATGGACACATTTCAGACAGTCTCAAAGGAAAAAGGTAATGCATGAAAACTCATCCAATGTACTCTTTACACTGTCCATATGGAAGAATCCTCAAACTGATTTTAGACAGCAGGCATGCTGAATAAAGTTATATATTATTTCTTTACATTAATCGCATTTCTACAAAACCACGTATTTGATGAAACAGTAGTTCTGTGTTTAAGACAGATGATTATCATTGCCACTGAAATGAAAGTCTTCTTACAGATTCACTTAAACATTATTTTCTCTAATTCTCTTTAGTTTTCTGGTAACAGAAACTAGATGGAAACCTTTTATTCGCTTCAAAGTTCTTCATGACAGGGCAAAATATTCTTAACCGCTTCAATGAAAAAAGATCTGTGTTGCTTTCTATCCCAAATCTACACAGAAGTAGGAGCAAGCAATGCAAATAGAATTGACTTCAGAATTCATCATGGGAGGGGAACATGGTTACGGGCCAAAACAATACTCATAAAACAAAGAGTCACAAGGTTCATTGTTCCATTTTTTTTTTTAAATTATACATGCACAGAATGAGACTGAAGACATTAGCAATACTAATATGACTTTGATGCTATTATAATGAAATCATCTACTTCAATTATCCTGCCCTTAATTTGATTATACATAGCAGTATTTTCATAAAAAATGTGAAACTAAAGTACATGGCATATCATGGTATTGAGAAGATATTTAGAAAGCTGTCCTTCAATAAAGTTAAAGGTCATGGAAAAATCTATAAATCTTTTGTTTCCCTATAAAATTGAACAGGGTTAGGACCTAGAAAAATAAAAGGCTCAGCCACTTCTTGAGCAGTTGTACTAACGTCACTCACTTAAATTCCTTTTTATCACAGTGACCTGAAGATGATTCAAAGTATGCAAAACTCATTTGCTCTTTTTTCTCTTTCTTCCGAAATTAGGAGTTAAAATGTCAAATGCCCTTACAGCATTGTGCCTAACAGTGAAACACTGGAAACAGTCCAGAGCTCTATCTCAAAAGGACAAGATTTTTTTTGGGGGGGGGGTGGTACCAGGGATTGAACCCAATGGCACTTAATCACTGATCCACATCCCCGGACCTTTTGTGTTTTTAATTAATATATTTTTTATTTTGAGATGGAGTCTTGCTAAGTTGGTTAGGGCATCACTAAGTTGGTGAGGCTTTCCTTGAACTTGCAACCCTCCTATCTCACCCTCCCAAGTTGCGGGAATTACAGGCATGCGCCACCACAACGGGCTAAAAGGAAAAGCTTAAATGTATTATGGTATGTCCATACCATGGTCTACCTTGAAGTGATTAAAAATAAGGGTTTTAATTGTGAACATGTGCAGAAAGAGAGGTGCGTATGAATATGTATGTAAGTAGGGACACATCCGTATACACGTACATACACACACGTGTACAGAGTGAAGGAAGTGAGCCAAACACAGAAAATGGCAAATTCCTGAACAGTACACATAAATTTAATTCAGAAAGCATGAAGGAATCTATTAATAGTTTCTGACTAATTCCTATGGAGATGGGAGTCATCTTTGTACATATTAACACATTTAAATAAACACGGGGGCATAAACTATTATCCCCCCATTAAAACAATAAAGAAATTGAAGCACAGAGTAATCTGTTAATATCACAATTTACTTTAAACGTGTGTGTTTGAATACAAGCGTGTTTGCATGTATTTCTCCATTTGCTCTCCGTCACATTTCCCCCTTTCTCCTTTACCCTAAAGTACATTTTCACAGACTATACCACCTGGATTCCACAGCCCATGGACTCCATTTTCATTTGATGAAGATGTGAGTGGAAGAAGAGGCAGTGGTGAGAGTGTTTATAACCACCCCTGCGGCCTGGCTCACCTCCTGGATGTCACCCACTTCTCTGCTCATGCCCCTGGCTCCTGTGCAGGAGCCCTTTCCTACAGGGGGCGCTCTTGCTGGGTTTCCCAACACCTTCCTCTTCTTGGGCCGGTGGGTGATAGCAGCTTTCCCATTTTCCTAATCTGGGTAGCCTGGCGATCCCTGTTGCCTCTCTTAACACTTCTGTAACTGGTCCCTTCCTCAAAGTCTCAGAGACCCCTATGATCAAGTCATCCATTTCCTGCTGCAACTGTATCTCCTACAGCATCACAGGCAGGACTCAAACCCAGGCATCTCCTGGAGTCTGTGCAGTGCTGTCATCCAATCCCAAGGAGAAGCCAGCCGTGTTCTCCTTCTCCAAACAACAAAGGCAGCGTTTTAAATCCACTCCAAAGCTCATAGCAAGTTTCCTCAATATAATGGCCTTCAGTGAGAGAAGGGAATTCAATATTAACAAGTATGCCTCATAGCTACAGACTTTTGAATGATTCCTTTCCAGATATTCAAGGACAGCTGTTCTTTAAACATAGAGGGAATTTTCATCATTTTTAAACAGTAATAACCAATAACAGACATGTACACATCATGGCTATATTGTTCAAGCAATATTTCATACTAGCAGCTAACATTAAATTAGCCAAGTCCATTCAAGGGAAGAAATCATAAAATATCTATCCTCCTCCTTAAATTCTTTCAATCTTTCACTCCCTCTCAATGTGAAATGTTAAATCCATCAACCACATATGTGGTATTTCCTAAAGCCAAATCTAGCTTACCAGGAGGGCGGGTGGGGGGACACAAACCCAAATTCTCCTCACCTCTAGGCACAGAAAGCCTCCAGATGTCACTCAAATCCAATGCTCTCACTGAGGATTTACTAATGAATGACCGCCAGCAGCAATATACTATGGCCCCAAATCCTTCTGGCTCTGTGACGTCAAGACCTGCACAGCCCTGCGTTTCCTGGGCAAACATGTGCGGAAAATTCAGGTCATTCATTATTGGAGCATAAATGTTAACAATCAATGTCTCCCAGCCATAGCTGTTATCCTGGCCTAAGACCCATCTGTCATCAGCATCTAAATCAGTGAACATTATTTTCAGACTTGATATTACTAAAATTAAGCTATTTAGTTTGTGAGGCAAAAATTGGAATTAACTATGAGTTTTAAGTAAATGATATATCTTATGATCATATATAAAACAGTTTCATTAGAACATTAATATCTTTATTTTCCTCCTACAGAGATGGGTAGCGACTGATTTTTCATTCTTCTATACGAATCTATTGAATATATATAGTGTCCAAAAAAAATCTTTTTTGTCTTATTGTCACGACTGCAGCAGTTTACCTACAGCCAAAGCAACATTTCTTAAATCAAGATGGCAATAAGGCTCTGGCTTAAGGAAGGCTATCATTTTTCACAACCCCCTCAAGCCTGGCTCATATCATCAGGGGCTGACTGCCAAGGCTGCAGCTATGTTACCTTGGTTTGTAAATCAGACAAACTAGATCTTCTGTTAAGCTCTAGAAAATATAAAATGAATGTGTTCCTTCTCTAACTCATGCACCCAAATGAAAACAGAATACATAAGTCCTTAACAAAGGAAAGAAATGACTACAAGGGGAAAAAACTATGCTTGAAAAGCTACACTTAAAAATAAACAAAGTGAGACCTTTTTAAATAAGCCATATTCAGAATCAGAGTCTATTAATGAATATGGAACACTACATTTGGAAGAGAACCTTTTTGATGACTTCCAAATAATCAATTTAAGATGAATTATTTGTTCCTAAAGAATGGTTAAAATATTTGCTAAAATATAAACTTTTTTATTGAGCATACTCCTGGCAAAGTAATGTGATAAAATTCAGAATGACATGGTGCATTCAATGAGGAAGAAGCTAGTTTTCATTTAAAGAGAGACATACGTCTCATAGGAACTTGAAGATTAATTTTTTTAAAATATGAGTGTAGATCACACTACTCTAAAAAAGGTCTGTAATTAGTAAATAGAATCTTTAAAGGTGAATGTTTTCATGTTCACCAGTGCTGAACCAGATCCTTGCATGCCTGTCTCAAATGGTATGACATTATCTGAATCAAGAAGACCAACTGGAGTGAGGGTTGGTCTCACGGGAGGGGAAGTGGGGTACAGTGCATGAAAAGAAGGGTGCCTGGGAGGAGAGAAAGCCAAAATTTCAAGGAGGGAGGGTTTCCATTTTATTTATTTGTGTGTATTAGCTTACGTATTCTATAATGTCCCCAGTATGTAGACAGTAGCAACGTCAATTGGAAGAAATATACACTATGGTATAATTTTGAATTATATTCATTGTTGGTGGAAAAAAATGTGGAAACATAATTCCATGGGGTAAAACAAATATCAACGTAAGCTGCATAAAAAATTTCGAAAATACTTCAAAATGGACAAAACATAATCAATTATTAGGGACTCTGACCAGCTCCGAGCCGGTTTACAATTCTGTAATAGAAAACTGGCATCCGTGCAATTTAGCACCAGGAATCTGATAGTCATAAAAATGTATGCTGTGTCAACTACAATGCAGCTGATTACTACCCAATGGATATCAACCCTAGTTATACTTCTTACAAATTCATCTCCATGTTTTCTGACTTTAACTACGTGTGATATTTCTACTTCTCATTTGAATGAAATGTAAACTCTTACTAGTTTCTTCATTCATTAATCAGTTAAACAAAATCTTTGGCATTTGTTTCATATTTCTATAATAGTCATGATTTAAGTTTTTAAAATTAACCTTTAGCTTTACAAATAAGCATGTCATACAAAGATATATCAAACAATTTAAAGACCAAATGGTGGTTTGATTACAAACAATTTTTCCCATATTTTTTCTGTATTCTCCAAAATACCTTCAAAAATGCATGAATTACTTTAATAATTAGAGAGGAAAAAGTTTAAACAGTTAAGAAAAAAATCAATTCTTTAAACCTCTACACTTATATGTAGCTTTCAAACAAATATATGTTTTTAATTTCTGGACTTAGGTGAAGCATTCAAACACAGCCAGCTTCAAAACACCATCCCTAACAGGAAACAAGAATTTAGACATTATTTTTAAAAAAAATCACTTGGATTTTATTTGAAGAATCAGTGAACTACTCCTAAAACTTCCAGCAGTGGCACTGTTCTTTCTACTGCGGACTGAATCCAAGGGCACTCTACCTCTGAGTCACATCCCAAACCCTTATTATTTTTGTATTTTGAAACAGGGTCTCACTAAGTTGCTTAGGGCCTGAGTTGCGGAGGCTGGCCTCGAACTTGTGATCTTCCTGACTCAGTCATTGGGATTACAGGCATGCATCACTATGTCTGGCTGAAGCACAGTTCTTAGGTTGGTGAAGCCATGGTATTCAACGTTCCCAAGAGCTCATCTAAATTCTTCAATTTAGTTTCATTATTTGCTTTATACTCATCCAGAAAAAATAAATTTATGTACTCCACAGCCTGTTATGCATCAAAAAAGAATACAAACGAATGGAATACTAGTATAGTAACACAGTTTTAAAGCAAAATGAAGTAAATAAATACACAAAACAACAAAAATATCACAGGTTATAAAGGCGCTGACTCCAAGTAAATATAGATGGGTGAATTCTTATAATTTACTAGCTTCATAAAGTGCCAATGTGAGCACAGAGAGAACAAAAGATAGATCACTTCAGTATACATTCCATTTTCCCACTGAACAAATTGATATACTTGAATGAAATTTTTCTTTCTTATTCTAAGTATTGAAAGTAAAAATAAAAGGTAACCTGAAAGCTTATTAAAATCATTCACAAAGGGACAAAATGTTTCAGAATTGCAATGGGTTGAAATGTGTCCCCTCAAATATTGAAGTCCTGACCCCCCAGGGCCTATGAATGCAAACATTTGAAAACAGGGTCTTTGTGCATCCAACAGAACCATCTTCATAAAATGGAGAAATGTGTACACAGGCAGTGACCTACACGGGAGTCAGAGGCTGGGGATGCAGGATGAAGCTCAATGGTGAAGCACTGGCCTAGCCTGTGCACAAGCTTGGGTTCAATCCCCACACCACCAAAACACAAAAACAGGATCAGAGAGAAGACATAGGGAAAATGCCACTCACAGGCCCAGAAATGCCTGATCCACCAGAGGCTGGGGGAAAGGCCTAGAACTGCTCCTGTACCTCACAACTCTCAGAGAAAGCCAACTCTGCTGACACCCTGATCTCGACTTCCAGCCTCTGCAACTATGACATGATAGATTTCTACTGTCCAGGAAATTCACACAAGACACTTCACTGTCTAATTTCACATGCTACTTATGATCTCAGCATCAGGTGCTGAAACACGGCATTCTTTACTTGCACTAACATTGATGACCGAGACATTTCCCAAGACTCACCCACTATCTCTATCCCCCCAGCTCACCCTCCATCTCTATACCCCCTTCCCCCATACACACACCAGGAGAGAGAAAAGGGAGATCTTTGAAGATGATATAGTAATTTGTTTAAACTTAAAATGACTGTTGTGGTCATCTATAAATTAGTTGATATTAATGAAGTTCCACAAATACCAGCTGTACACTTTGCAGCTATCCTTCTAAATTTTAAGTACCTTTCAAAATGTATGCTTAATCTTAATCTTAATCACAAAAATAAAATGGGACAATAAAAAAACAAAAGGTTGAAGCCAAAGCAGAAAGTGGAAACAAAATCTAAGTCCAGAGTTTTCTACAATGTATATCAAATTTAATCCAGTTCTGTTTCCACTAACAGATGTCAATGTTAAAGTGAGACAGAAAAGGCACAGTGTTTTGTACAGAGAAACCCCTTTTTGCACTGTTCAGGGGCATCTCAAAAATCACATTTTCTCTTACCCAAAAAAGATTGAAAATACAGAGACAGACAAATTCATTGATATTTGGTAAGATATTCATATCTAACTAGTTTATAAGTGGGTTACTGTTTAGTGCATAGCACTTAAAATGCTGAAAGAATAAATTAAAAGAAACTCTTGGCTAAACTATAGCTGGTATGGGAAACGTGAAACAAGTTACCCTAAGAAGTTTCACTGAGCGTGCTTACACATTCCAAGCTGGCTAGGTAGGTCTTGGCATGGAGACACATTTAGAGAGCTGGACGTTTTTAAACTCCGATTTTATATTTTCCTACATCCATATTCACAGATTTATTTAGAGAATGAAAAGTCTAAGAGAAGTAAAAGATGCTGAGTGAGACTGGGGGATATGTGTGTGTGTGTGTGTGTGTGTGTGTATGTGTGTGTGTATATATATGCATGTAATGTATATATATAATTCTCTAATATATATATATAAAAATCTATAATATTAATATTTGCCTTTCCATGCAAAATTTCATTCCTAGATTTAAGAAAGATTGAATTTTAAAGTATGCAGACGGATGAATGCTCCATAGGAACAAAGCAGGAAAGCAGATTCTTAAATGTTATAATAGAAAAAAGAGTAGGGAGAGAGCAAGAGGACATCATGTCCTTTATATTTTAATTAATGAAACACATCAAGATACAAGTGCCTTGATGTATCACGAACTCAAAATTCTAATTCAAGCAACAAATACATGATACTGGCTTATTCTCAAAGCAGATCCCATTTCAAATAAATGCTTGTGATCCCCCCCCCATTCCAAGTCATTTGGCAGATTTTATTCTAGCTTCCTGTGTTTTAGAAGTTTTGATATAAAGACTCTGGTGGGTGGACATCAAATCTCATTAATGTAGAGGGCAAAACATAATCTAGGCAAAGTAAGGCTAAGAAACTCAAACAGAAACTTATTTGCCGAAATCCTACTTTATATTGTACTTTGCACTTTCTAGGAAAAAGAAACCAAGCTTTTCCCTTCCACAGAAACATGAAACATTGCTTTTGAAAGACTGGAAGCGACTGACTAAAAATTAAGCAATGGCTGCCAATTAAATCTGTAGTACAGCTGCACCCGTTTAAAAAGAACAGCTGCTGAAGAAATAAAAGTACATTCTCCGCATCGAACTACAAAACGTTAAAAAACAGTGACATTTGATTAAATGGGTATTTATTAGAGACAGTCCCATATAGATTCCTTTTCATAAACACCAGCTTCTCTTTTTACGCAAGAAGCTGAGAAGGGCTTGTCTCTGAAACACTCAGCTCCAATTTCGTCCTTTGAGAAACAACTTTTAATTTATCTTAATGTGTATTATACCTAGCCCGGCTTGATGCAATACTGTGCTTTAATGCATTTTTCAACTTGTGTGTGCCAGATTGGTTTCTCTTCATCTAAAATTCATTTTTTCCTTCCTCAATTTGCACATACTTTTTTCTTTCCCATGGGCTCTCAATTAAAGCACTGAAGTAAAGCCCATTTAAGGAGTGAAAAATGCTTATATCTCTAGGTAAAGAGATGACTGTCTACTCAGTTGCTTTAGAAAAATGAATATTTGTTTTTCTATAAGAATTAGAACATTCTCCTACATTAGCTTTCTTCACTGTGCTGAAAAAGGAAGGCCTGGGTGCAATGAATAATTTGTCACAAAAACATTTTTCGTTTTCCAGTTAAATAATCAATTATGCAGTCATGAGTCAAAGCAACAAGGAGAAATTGTCTAGGGCTTTCCATACTTGCCAGAGAAAAACCATTTGAGGAACGCGATAAAAATATCTATTTACCAGGTCGCATCCCTAGAGAGTCTGAATCAATTGTTCAAGACAGGAAACTGGGTAGAGTTCAGAGGATTCAAAAAGATCTGGCCTGAGCAATAAATGGGATTCATTTTATTGTCCTTGAAGACACATGAATAAATAGCAAAATGCCTTTTTTACTGTTTTTCACTGCTTGTGTTACTTTATATGCAACTGGCAAAGGGTAGATCCCATGATACCCCAGATTTGCTTACTTAGATTCAACATAAGTCTTCTTGTCTAAGTTACCAGGACTGGTATTTGGTTAATAAATAACAAAAACATCAGTAAATGCTGTTAAAAGTATCACTTAAAGCAAAGAATCCTTTCAACAAGTTTAACACACATATAATAAACACAATTTTACTGCAAAACATCTGTTATTCATACATTCATTCACCTTTCAAGGTTTAGGTCTATTTGGCATTCCATCACACCTTTAAAACAAAGATAATTTAAATTCTGGACTGCAGCAGAGTTCTATGATCTTTAGAGTTCACTCAATATTTCACAATTGGATCACCTAAACCTAGTTAACATAAATGCTCTTTGCCCTCATTAAACCTTTCAAAGAAAGCATTCCACCAAGTTTTCACAAAAATAGAAACAATTTTCTGCTTATAGCCATTTACATAAATTTTGATTAAATTATATAACTGCAGAAGTAAGGATAAGTGGTATAAAATGAATGTAGGAACAACCATGAAACAGAAAATGGTATTTTAATCAGAGACTAAAGAGCTCTAGTTCATAGGTAAGCTGGTTACAGTAAGATCAACAAAGATAATTTCTCCCACAGTAACGTTTCAAGACCCCAATGATGTTCTGCCTTCACTGTCATGCTAGTTTTGTTTGGTTAGTTTTGAAGACTGTCTCTCTGGAACTCATCTTTGTGAAACGATGATACAAAAAGCTGCTTATAGGGCTGGAGCAGTCAGTAGCTTAGCAGTTGGAGTGCTTGCCTGGCATGTGCGAGGACCCAGGTTCAAACCACAGCACCACACACACAACTAAGTGTCTAAGAAACAAAGTCCAGATGAAAAGATAAACAAAAGTTGATTCTATCTTTCTCCCTTTAAAAAATAAAAAAGAGTTACTTATAAATATTCCTTTCTTTACTGCCCTCCTACACTTTTATATGCTGAATGAAATAGCTTCTTAGCAAATCATACCTTCAGGGAAAAAAATGATAATATGGTTCTGTAATCCAAAGCAAACATCAGAGGACAGGAATTCCTTTCCATGAGATTATTAAATCAATAGATGAAGTTAAGAAAACTTATTCTGGAGCTGGAACGATGGCTCAGTGGTTACAGTGCTTGCCTAGAATGTGCCAGGACGCAGGTTCGAAGCCCAGCATAACTTATACAAGGAAGTGTCAGAGCATCAAAGGCTACATGAAAAACTAAATAAAATTGATTCTCTCACTGTCCCTCTCTCTCTTAAAAAAACAAGTAAGAAAGAAAATTTACTCCTAAATAGACATGCAATTAATTGAGGCATTTCTTCAATAGTAGGTCATCTGTATTTGCTTTGAAGATGCTACATTTTATTTCTGAGAAATTTTTGTTTTCTTTGGGAGACATAATTGATCATATTAAATTACATAATGCTTAGTGTAATGCTTTATATACACAGCATCTCATCAAAAATCAGTTTTTGAATTCTGAATGCTGCTTATATAAATGATGAAGAAGTTAGGAATTTATTTTGAAAGATTTTAATTCAGAGAGCCTCTGCTATACAGCTAAAAACATGATATAAGATGATGTTCTGTTGTTTTCCCGTGATGTGTCCATAATTACATCATTTTACAGCGGTGACACTGATTGCCACATCCCTTTTAATGGTTGGCCACCAACACAGTCAAAGGAGACTCAAACTTTGTACACTTTTTCCAAAGACAGTGGGGAATTTGGTCTCGTAGTTACTAAATGAGGATGGAAAAAAAAAACAAGAATTTCAAGGACAGCATAGCTCATCTTCATTACTATCTCCACGGCCAAAAAAGAAAAGTTTTCCTCATATCCTTACTTTTGTCAACAATGATGTAAAGGACCCAAAATGATGAGTAAATCTTGATAAACTAGGCACTTTAATCATTCAGAGTCTTCAGGTTTAGACCACCAAACTTCGTAGTTTTGCTTTTTTTTTTCATGCCTACCAGTGCTTTGCTGTACCCATCAACTTAAAATTAATTTAAGGTTTTGTTATATAATGTTCAACTATTGACATTTCAAATTATGAAAGTTCATAAAATATTTCAAGCAATGGTGAAAATCTAAGTAACTGCAGCTGCAGAAGTCTCTGAGCCAAGCATCCACGGTATAATATGAATCACCGCCAACCACGATTTTTGCAACACAGGCCCCAGAAAGCAACTGACAAACACACTCGTGTTTGATCATAAACTCAAAGGAGCAAGATGGAGTTAATATGATGAGTCATCAAAATATTTTTCTACTATGAGACTCCTTTTCGTTTATTTCCTTTTAATTTCCAACCAGGGGTCATTCTTTTTTTTTTTTTTTAATCAATTTTTATTGAGTTTTTCACATGCTCTGACACTTAGTTGTATACGTGGGTGCTGGGATTTGAACCCCTGTACTTCCACACGCCAGGCAACTGCAGTAACCACTGACCCACCACTCCAGCCCCAGCAGGGGTCATTTTTTAATTTTCGCCCTGAACAACAGAGACATGAGAGGTGCTCACAAGAACACACTGAAGGGAATGGGTCAAGCTGGAGGAGAGGTGTAAAGGTCCCCTGGAATCACCTGAATAATTGCACCACAAATGCACCTCAACTTACAACTGGGTTACAACCCAAAAAACACATTATAACTTGAAAGTGCTGCAAGATGAAAATGCATTTCATACACCTCAACTACTGATCAGAATAACACCCACCATGCCTTGGAGAGTGCTGGCACCCTTGGGATTGCATGGCCAACTGGGAACTGCAGCTCACTATCACAGCCCAACCTTACAAGAGAGAAGAATGCTCTATATGGCTAGCTTGGGAAGAGATCAAAATTCAAGGTAAGTTGCTACTAAATACAAACTGCTTACCCACCACTGTAAAGTAAAAATAAAGTTGAACCTTATTTGGACCACATATAGATTCACAGAATGAGAACAGACCACAGAGCCCACTGCTGTGGACCTTTAGCCCTCACGGTAGCTTTTAAACTATACTATGTTTGATAAAGCTCATATGAAAAAATGAGTCATTCGGTGTTTTTCAATTTCTATTGTGTCAGTTACTTTTTTTTAAGAGAATGACTAAAACCTTTTTAAAAAGGATGAATATGTAGAAGTAACAGACACAAGAGCTCAGCGCTACTCCTGAGAAAGATCACAGCATCACCTGCAAAACCCTTGGGCAGTCCCAGTACAGTGCCATTTTCTAAGCAAAAGTACAGAAAAGAAAGCTGGTCATGTGAAATTGTCAGTTTTAATAATGTTGACATGTCAAAAGTAGAACCTTTCTAATTACTTTCAGTTCCTTTATCAAGGTAATAATGAAAATGCATGACCAAATTCAAAAGGCTGGTAAACCTTCAATTCTCCAGAAATCCAGGTAAAAATGCATGTGCTACATTTCTGATCTGGAGTTCATCTAAGATTCATAGTAAAAGAGAGACTTTTTACGTTAGAATTGTTAATATTGAAATATAGTTCGTAAAACACTGGCACTATCCTTGTTTAACTTTTTTTTTTTAAGAGAAAGTGACAGTGAGAGACTGAGAAAATCATTTTCATTTAGTTTTTCATGTGGCTTTCATTGCTCCAACATTTTGTTGTGTACACGGTGCTGGGATTCGAACCTGCATCCCTGTGCATGCCAGGCAAGTGCCACAACCGCCAAGCCACCGCTCCAGCCCACACTAACCTAGTTTTAATAATGATTTTTTTTAAAGAAGGGAGAGAGAGAGAGAGAGAGAAGGAGAGAGAAGCAATTTTTATTTAGATTTTCATGTGACTTTCATTCCTTGGATACTTTGTTGTGTACGTGATGCTGGGGTTTGAACTCGAGTACTTGACCATGCCAGGCAAGCTCCGCAACCTGCAAGCAACTGCTGAGACACCGCTCCGGCCCTCTAAGAATGACTTTTAATGTTTAAATTTGTTCGATTATAAAGAAAGGAAGTACTTTGAATTAGTTTCAAAATAGGTAATACATCTATATGAATTACTTCTTGGAAATTTTTATATTTACAATACACATTTTGATAATTGCCTTTATAAGCAGTTTCTAATTTTGTTGAACATGCTCAGTATTTATTGAACCCTTATTGAATGTGAAATGATGTGCCAGGTAGGTACCGAACATAACAAAACTAAAAGGACTAAAAGTCATTCAGGCTTCAGTGTGTGAAGTGGCCAGAGTTACAGGCTCTTCATCATGCATTTATTAATTATGTAACTTAACTTGCTGTTTCCAGAACTTTATCTGACTGGAGCATATAAAATGCAAATGGATGACCAGGGAGTCCATGTCTGATTATAATTATTGAGTGTATTTATTTTCTCAGTATCCTCTTTGGAATCATTGAGCCTTCCAATTTAGCACGATGCCTCTGAAAGTGGCTCCCCTATTTATTCCACATGAGCCAAGCTGTCAATAGGAACAAACTACCCTTCTTCTTAAGAGTACTTTACAAGAAAAATTTAGATGGAGAACAATTCCCAAAGTTAATTATGCCTCTCTCACAATCATTATTATGAATACTGCTAGTGTTGACAGACTATTTTGGAAGAACATGAGTCATCTGCAGAACCTTAAAGCCTTACACATTTTATTTATTTGTTTTAATTAATTACTTGAGAAATGAGTACTTCTGAGATTTCAAGAAGCCAAACTTGTGGCTTCTGGCAGAAGATTAGATCTGGAGAGAACTGCTTACCCTGGTGACAAGGAGACAGGCAAGCTGTTGAAGCAGATGAGTCATGAAAAGACTTTTCAAGCTCCGTTTTTGGTTGTTTTAAAGGAAAGTGAGGCATAGGGGGAGGAGTGGAGATGGAGGATGTTTTTCAAAAGGTCTTCAATTATTGTTTAAGGCTCTCACTCCCAAGGCTAACGTACTCAATAACGGAGTAAAAGAAATCTTTTGAGATTTCCTCCTGTTATTACAATGGTGCTTCCTTTAAAGCAAGAATATTTTAATTACTTTAAATTGCAAAGATCCTGCTTTCAGGTACCCCTCGCATTGGGGAGACTCTACTCTTTCTTTAAATAAATCCTGCTCCTTTAAAAAAAAAAAAAAGCACAAATCCTCCACTGCATTTAAACCCCTCTAGCATGCTGCATTTTAAGTGGAAAGATACATGGATCTGCACAGGACTGTGAATTATGATATATACAGTGGCTCTAAAGTAGGGCAGGCTTAGGAATGAAGGAATATACAATCCCCATATAAGCAACAACATACATGCTTGTATATTCTTGGAGAATGTTAAAATTGAGGCCTTGGTGTACCCACTAGTGTATAGCTTCTCTTTACACAAGATTTAGCTGACTTTATCTGAAAAGCTAATTCATAACATGTTAGAGGAACATTAGCCTGACAATCATAATTATATATTAATATGTTAGCATTAGTATCCATTCCACCTACCTCCAGAAAAAAGAAAAAGGCTTTAACCTATTTTAGAAGCATCTTTAAGAAATTTTGAGGAAACAAAGTTTACATATGAAATTAATGCTCCCAGTAGAAATTACACTGTTCCTCCTCTACAATCTCAATGCCAAATAAAGGTAAAAATAATTATAATAATAATCTCATTTATGCTAGCACATGCATGCCTGTAATCCCAGTAACTCAGGAAGTTGAGCCAGGATGATCTCAAGTTCAAGGCTACCCTCAGGAATTTAGTAAGACCTTAAGCAAGTTAGTGAGATCCTGTTTCAAAATAAATAATACTGGAGATGTGGTTCAATGGACTATCAGGTCAATCAGTCTTGCAATTTTTTCTATCTTAAACTGACCTTATAGAAGAACATACCAATGTTTGATGGCACTGGAGAGAATGTTTTATAGAAAAACTGATTCTTTTCACCTTATACATTAATTAACGAGGCCATTTGTCTCAAACTCTCAAAATGCCATCTCCTACTGCAGCTCTCCCATGTCTATCCCTTCCAAACACAGGCCAGCAGGCAGATATCCTTTCATACCATGTTAAAAAGATTTCTAACAGAAACTTGAGGTTTTTGTTTAATTCTGATAACTTAGCTAGATATTGAACTGCTCCTTTGATTTATGACCTTAATAACTTATATCTTAGCTAGAAGTGTCATTCTTCATGTCTCTATAAAAAATATATGCTTCACAATAGAGCAATGATTCATGATTGTTGATCAGAAATTGGTAGAAGGCAGGCATTCTGTCTTTCTTGGGAAAATGCATACTAATTATGAATAATTAGGGGTATAACTTTGCTGGCACATAGTTTTTTGTTGATTTTGTGTTTTTTTTTTTTTTTTTTTGCTGCCGTATTTTAAAAAATCCGAGGAAAGTTTCTTTATGGTAAAATATTAATTCTTCTTAGTGGCTTCAGATTTCATAGGCCATTCTCATCAGATGTACAGTACTTCTTTCCTCCCATAGGCTCTTCAATGGACTTTGAAATTATTGAAAATACCAGGAAGTGTGCCCTAGTGGGGAGGAGGTGCAGCCCTTTGCTGGAGAGAGGAATATCCTTACAATGTGGCTGAGCAGCAAGTGCGCGGATGGAATGAGGCTGAACTTGTCTGCACCAAATTTCCAAACACGTTAGTAGGACACGAGGCAATTTCCTAGCATTCTCCTTTTTTATTCAAAATCGACAGTGATCCTGTTAGAGCAGACAAACGAATGCTCAGCTGCTGCTTCGTGACTAATGACAGAAACGAAGAGGACATTTAGCAATCCTATT
Organism: Aplodontia rufa; assembly: GCA_004027875.1. Lineage (NCBI taxonomy): Eukaryota > Metazoa > Chordata > Mammalia > Rodentia > Aplodontiidae > Aplodontia > Aplodontia rufa. The sequence continues at coordinate 18,832 of PVKS010010263.1, forward strand.
CTTAATAATTTTCAATGTATAGCTTAATAAGTACTGACATTTTCAGCCCACAGATTCAAAACAGTTTGACGGAATTTGCCAAGGGTTATAATTTTGTTGCCACATCCCCTTGCTCCGCATCTAAACCCCAAGGCATTGGTTTGGATTCCTGCAGACCAAAGGGTATGTGCAAGGCACACATCGTATTGCAGTCTTGGATGATTTAGATAAGCACATGAAATTAATTTCCCTCCAATGCCAAATGTATTCTCCTGAAATAGGCTCAGAGGATGTATGATGCCACAGAATGGAACAGGTCCGGGGATGGTGGAGACCTGAAACTTCACATTGCCATATTAGGGCAGAAGTATTATTTACTTGTTTGTTGTACTCAAGGATCCTGAAAAACTTTTTATCCATTATTTGCATGGTCCACTCACAGAAGAGTTGGCAGTTTCTACCTATGATGATTATAACATCCATCAAATCTATCCCACAAAACTCAACAATCATAAAATCAAGTATTTCACAGCACAATGTAAATACCACATAGGTCTCCTCTTTTCCACCTGGCAGATATTATGCACTAATTTTTCTCAGTCCAAAAATATTCTTTTTCTCTTTTAAGGTGGCGCTAGAGAGAGAGAGAGAGAAAGAGAGAATCAATTTCACATATTTTTTCAAGCAGTTTTAGCTTTCCTGTGACTTAGCTGTGTATGTGGTGCTGAGGTTTGAACCCAGGTCCTTGTGCATGTGAGGCAAGCACTCTACCGCTGAGCCACCGCTCCAGATGCCCAAAGATATTCTAGATAAATTATAAATGTTTAACATTGGTATTCTGCTTGACTGTAACAAGGATGTTGTGCTAGTATTTTTCTAAATATTGCCACGAAACTTAAAATAAGAATAAAAGCCAGAATAATATCTTTCATCGATATCTCAATATCAAATTCAAAAAATGCAGAGAGTTAAAGCAGAGAGTTAGATTAAGAAAAGCACCTGATTTTAAACTTGTAACTTCCAGCATAAACTAAAACACAACCAGTTCTTGTGCTTAATGGCTTTTTGGCTCCAAGGTACTCTCCTCCTGCTGCCCCTTGCCTGCTCATATAGCTCCAACCTTTCCCATTCCCTCAGGTGCTTCCAAGAATGTCTGCTTCTCAGTCTTTTCCTTTATTAGAGGTACAGCCTCTGTCTTCAGCCCACTGAAATTCCAATTTATCCCCACATACACAAAACCAAAAGTCAATTCCTTTGTTCTTTAAATATCAAGCATGCTTCAAAGTTAATGAATCAAATGACTAGGCAAAGCAGTTTTGAAGGGCCTTTATTATCAGGTTTTTAACCCTTAGATTTTTGCCATAAAACAGAGCTCACATGGAAAAGCAAGAATGAGCTTACTGAAGGCACCAAGGATTTGGACATGCTTCAATATGGGAGTGAGGCGAGGGGCTCAGAAATTTAAAATATATGCATATGTATCTCCCCCCATATTTGACGCAGTGGTACATGGTAAAGAAAAGAACATTCCTCATCTTTACGTGGCCAAAACTGTTTCATCGCTTATTTCTGATTGAAGATCATGTCAAGATTACTTAACAAATGATTTAATCTGGCCTGTGAAGATTTGCCACTCACAGCAACCTCTCACCTCTACTATAGCTCTACCATCACCAATAGCGACAACAAAATAGCAAAAGATGAGTTTATCTGCGGTGGTGGGATGAATAGTGGCCCCCAAAGATATCAACTTCCTAATCCCTGAAACCCACGCATACTGTTTTCTGTGGCCAAAGAGATCTTGCATACGCAACTAGATGAAAGGTTTTGCATGGGGAGATTTTCCTGAATTGTCTGGGTGAGCCCTAAATGTAACCTCTAGTGGCCATAGAAGAAGGAAGTAGAGGTGGAGAGTTAAGGACAAGAGATAGAAGGCCATGTCAAGACTGAAACAAAATGCCAGACTGCTAGCTCTGAAGATGAAGGAAGATGCCCAGTGCCACGGAATGCAAGGAATGCAGCTCTCCAAGTTGAAAAAGGAAAAAATAATAATTTTCCCCTGAGGAAGAAAAAAGCCCTGCCGATGACGTCTTGACTTTGGCCCAGTGGTACTGACTTCATACTTCTGACCTTCAGAACTGGAAAAGAATAAATGTGTGGTTTTTAGCCGTTGGGTTTGTAATAACGCTATAAAAGCCATAGGAAACTAACACACCTATATTAAAATGGAAAAAGAAAGTTTTTAATCATCAAAATCATTGAAAAGAGGGAAAATGAAAGAAAAAAACACTATATTTAGCTGACCACAGACACCTACCCAAAATACATAAAGAATTCTTATGAAATAATAAGAAAAACAACTTTAAGAATAGAGTGGGGTGGGGAGACACAGAGAGGCATTTCATGAATGGCTCCTGATCACACAGAAGGGTTTCATCCTTACCGTCAATTATGAACATGAAAATTACAACTAAATTTCAACTAAATTACAACTAAATTTCTCACTCATCACATTTATTAGTATAGAGAACAACAAGAATCCACACACCCTGCTGGGGATGGTGTATGTTGTTGCAACCATGCTGAGGTATGATATGATTCTATCCAGGAAAGCTGAACAAGAACATACTTGATAACTCAACCATCTCACTCCCCAGTGTAGTACAGGTTGTAGAATACTTGTATATATGCACCAGAAGTCACATACAATTTTATTCATGTTGTTACACAGTAAATTCCAAAAATTATTGGAAAAATCCAAAAGATCCATCAACACTAAAATGGAACATGTTATGGTACCATTATACAACGAATTAACATATAGCAGAAAAATGAATGATGTGTAGTTATACACATCAACAGGGTTGAAATTCAAAAACAATACTGAATGAAAAAAGCAGTCATAGAAGAATAAACTCAGTACAATTCTAATGTTGTAATGTTCAAAAATAGAAAATGTAGCTTTTCTGGTGCCATCTGCTAACACAATTCCTGCTGCCCTGAGTCATCCTCTGCATACCTCTACCACCTGGCTTCTGGTCTGGCTGTTGGTATCTGGAGCTCTTACATGGCAGACGCTGAGAATAAAGACCAGTCTGAACTTGACTAAGATTTACATGACAATGAAGAAGTAGAAGAAACTGATGAAGAAACAGAAATGAAAGGGCTTCTGCTGACCGCTCAGATGATGCGAAGCCCTGTTTTTGCAGTCCTTACGCACATGATGATCTGGTAAAGCACCAAGAGTACACATCAGAACCATGCCAGAGAAGTGAAAAGATGAGACAAAGCGCTCAGAAGCCTTCACATGCAATACGCGCAGAGTACGGTCCGTGACCTTGAAAGATGCATACTGTTCTCCCGCAGCCTCTGCTTGATAAGTGATTTGAGATCATGAGTGCAATTCATGGCCCCACAGAAGAAAAATAGGAATGGAAACCAGGAAAGCAAGAAGAAATATCAGAGGAACTGAAAGAAGTCACAATTAAAGATGAGAAAAAGGATGAAGGAAAAGGAGGATCCAAAGAAATTCCTCAATTCTGGTTAACTGTCTTAAAGAATGGTGAATTGTGCAATTAAATGGTTCATAAAAACCACAAACCTATTTGACGCACTTGTAAGATATTAAAGTGAAGTTCTCAGGTGCCACCCAGTCTGTGCATTTTGTTTTAGAATTTCACTTTGAACCCAATGAATATTTCATAAATAAATACATATATATATATACATGTACATACATATACATACACACACACATATATAGGTGGAGGGGTCAGTACTAGGTAATTAGGTAATTATGATCCCTTTTCTTGTGAGGGACCAAAAATTACGAGTTGTCCAAGATGCCAGAAAGACTGGAAAACAGGAAACAATGTCACTTCAAAAATTGTTAAGCAACAGAAACACAAGGGACATGGGACAATACGCACCATAATAACTAAAATGGGTCTCCAAGGACGGACGGACGGACAGACAGACAGACATTTATTTGCCCCTCCTAAAACTTATACTGCAAATGAAGACCCAAATAATGCTAAAGCTGTCCTGGCTGCAGATTTTAAAACCAGCCACGTTGTACGTGAGCTCGTAATCCAGAGATCCTTATTACACTTTCCTAGAGAACCTACTGATAATGATGGCGATAGCTGTGATGAAGGAGGATATTAAGAAGGGGAAGAAGATAATGAGGAAAACGATCCAGACCAGGACACGAAGGAGGATCAAAACCCAGCATAGTGCAAGCAGCAGCGCAGCAGGATGCTCTGCCTTCTACTTCCCTGGAGAAGACGAATGCACCCATGCTACCGCTCACCGTGGGTTTTAAATGGGTAGTGTCCTTAATTAAGTACCTCAAAGTGATCTTAAGGTACATTTCAGTAAATCTCATGAAATGTCTCTCAGTATCAGTAAAAACTTAAACTTTGGGGTCTATTTGTACCCAAGTGTGATAGTCAACCTCTCATTCACGTCAGATTTTCTAATTAAACTGGAAAGCAAACGTTCAGTACCACTGTTCCAGATCTGTGCAAGAGACACATTTCAGACCTTTGCACTGTTCGTATTTTAGTAGACACACACGGGCGATGTATTTCAAAAGATCTAAAAGATTGATCTCAGATACTTCATATGACCATATTATAGCAAACACTATAGATTTCAGTGGGACAAAAGCAGAAATAAGACAATTTGGGGGAGGGAAAATGTCATTAAATTTGAGACAGGAGAGCTAATTACCAATTTCTCAGGCTAAATGCTATGAACTTTTAGTTATTTACCTTTTTGACAACGACAGTGGGCTAAATGGATTAGAATCTGAGGATGGTCTAGAGTTCCTAATTTTAATAAAATTTCACTGAGTTAATTTTTATAGGTAATAATGCAGCTTCCTTGTTAAAAATTTCATATTAATAATTTAAGGGGGTGCTGGAGTGGTGTGGCTTCAAGGCTACGGTGCTTGCCTGGCATGCCCGAGTACACAGGTTCAAACCCCAGCACCCATGTACACAGCTAAGTGTCGGAGCAACGAAAGCCATGTGAAAAACTGAATAAAAATTGATTCTCTGTCTCTCTCTCTCTGTCCTTCTCGCTCTAAAAATAATAATAACAATAATAATAATAATAATAATAATTTAAAGGGTTCCAACGAGTACTTCTTGAGAAGCGAATACATCTTGTCATGTGTACAGTGCTATCAATTCCTCTCCCAAAATTTTAACTGACTACTAGGAATCCTCAACCAATTGCAATTTTTTTTCTTTACAGAATCAATTTTTATGGAGTTTTTTACATGGCTTTCGTTGCTTTGCTTTGACACTCAGTTGTGTACATGGGTTGCTGGGGTTTGAACCCGTGTACTTGCGCATGCTGGGCAAGCACTGAAACCACCGAGCCACCGCTCCGGCCCAATTGCAATATTTTTTCCTCTATTTTTTTGGTAACAATTTTGCCTTATTAAACATTCTGTGATTTTTCTTTGTAATCCTAGCTCATCTATACACAGCTTTTTCTGAGCTTTAATTTTTTTTCTCTCTAAAGAGAATTCCATGTATAAGGAACTTAAAGAAACAGCAAAGTCATTATTTTCCTTTTCAATCCTTTAGGAAATAGCTGTTGCCAAAGTGAAGAGGTAGACAGTGTTTCATTCTGTTATATAATGGGGATGTGGTTTGCAGAGGAATTGTTTTCTTTATAAAATTGAAGTTCCAGTGGATGCCTGTCAGTGTTCAACTATACCATTTCTTCAGTTCTAGGAGTCTTCTATTCCATTCCCGAAATGTGAAATATGTAATTTGAAGTCCTTAATTAAACTTGCATTTAATTTTACTTAAAAACAGGAAAAAATAAAACATTAAATAAAAGGTTCATGTTATGGAGAAAAGTTAGGCAAACATTTTCTTAAAACTTAGCAACTCAGGAGGCTGAGGTAGGAGGATCCCAAGTTTGAGGCTAGCCTTGGCAACTTAGCAAGACCCTGTCTCAAAAAGGGCTGGAATGTAGCTCAGAGGAAAACACTCCTGGGTTCAACCCCAGTACTGCAAAAATAAATACAATTAAAACTTTAAAAATAAAATGTGAATCTGAAAATGTGCACTCTTTAATGTCTTTAGATCTTAAGCTATTTATGGTTCCCAAACATTTGGGCCTTTAGTTCAAGCCAGATTTTAAAATTCCCCAAAATAAGATTAAAAAGTACACATTCCAACATCTTAAAAAAAAAAAAAATTCAGAGGAAACCCTGATAAGATTTAAACTGTTTTTTATTTTTTCTCAGTATGCAGAGAATCACTAGCTACTGTTTTTCCAAGAAATCATTTTTAAGATGAGTTGCAGCTGTGCTAATGTTGTCATTGAGATTAATAAAGTCCCAGGGATGACTAGATGCAGAAAGATTTAACAACCGAAAAGTATAGGATTTTGCAACTTAACAGTTGCACCTTTAAGAAGGAGGAGGGGAAGAAGGTATCTGACTTCAGGTTTCCAGAATTTCCTCCAAAGGGGGATTTGCAGTTCCATAGCAGGAGGAGCTGCTTACTCCATACAAGAGCTTACTCCATAAAACCAAGTCTCAGGGTACCAACTATCAGCTGACAACGATTTTCCACTAAAAACCCTGAAAGAAGCAAGACAAAAATGCATGAAGTTTGTTAAAGACACTATAAATTGATTTATGGAACAACTGGGAAATATCAGTTTGGTTAGTTATCTTTTCCCATCCAGGCTTCCAGGAAGTATGCTTAAAACTGCAGATTCCTCAGCCTCAACTTTGATCTCCTGCATCAGAACCAATGGAGTTGCCACTCAAGAAAAAGCTAGATTATGTCCACATACATTGAAATTTAAGACCACTCACGACTACAGTCCTGAACTGGCAGAGTGGACCTGTCTCTTTCATGTTAAATTCAGGGCCAATATGCACCAATAAGAACACAAGGCTACGATACGTGTCCTTTCTGATCAACCATGTCAGTGTCATACGGGCAAAAAAATATTCTCTTACCTTCTCCATTATATCCAGAGTTCCAAACAAGGCTCAGTGGTAGAGCGCTTGCCTAGCATGCACAAGGCCCTGAGTTCAATCCCTAGTACTGCAAACACAGGCTAACAAAGCAAGCAACACCAAATGTAGTAGCCAGTATGCAATATTTTTTAAGACAAAAAAAAAATTGAGGGACTCACATTGTCATGTATTAAACATTATTTTGGCATAAAATTGAACATTTAATAACTTCTTTGAAATGCAAAATTTTAAATAAATTATATCAACATCCCCAGAATCCAAAAACCTAGAATATCTTCATGTTTTTTTTTAAGTATTTCAGTCCTGATTCTGGGATTTAAATTACTGATAAGCTTGAGAAAACAGAATAACAATGTTTTTTTGAAACAGTGCATTTGCTGTTTCAGGAAATAAGAGCAATGTTGTTCTGAAATACAGAAAAGGAAAACCAGAGTACAGGCAGGCTCATCCTCTCTAGAAACTGGGAAATATGGAAGAGAAACAGGGGAAAAGGGATTGTGCTTGAGTTCTTCATGCTAAGACTCCCTGGAAGAGCTGTAATAGGAAAATTACTAAAAAGAAAAAACAGTGCCCTGACCCTTCCTAGTTCTAACTCTTTTAGGATGGAATCTTGCAATATTATTGGTCATATTTTAAAGTGCTAATGGAGATTTTTATATGCAGACAGGATTGAAACCCATTAGTAGACAAATTAAAAAATTATGCTGCTCCTTACCCTAAATGCATACTATAAAATCCTATAGATTTTTAAGAGTTCACATGCCAGGCTGTTCTCTAGACCTGTTAAACCAATCTCCAGGATAAGGTCTGGAGATGTGCCTGTGTTAGGCAGCTCAGCTGCAAGAACAACAGAACACAGACTGTTCATGTTTCACAGTTGTAGAAACTAAGTCCAAGACTGAGGGAGGTGACAACATGGTCAGTATCTGGTTAGGGCTCTCTCCCTGGAATGCAGACAGTAGTTTCTCATGTGTCCTCACATGGTGGAAAAAGAGCAAACTCAACCTCTGGCTCTTATAAAAGCACTAATCCCGGCATTACTATTATACCCTCATGACTTATTTAAACCTAATTACCACCCAAAGATCCCTCTGCCCAACAATCACACCTACCATAGCCGCCACCACCACCACCACATACTGGACAGGTTGTGGGAGGTGGGGGTGGCATTCAGCTTACTTACTGTATCCCCACCTCCCCACAGTGCTGGGGCTCAAATCCAGGGCCTTGCTCATGCTAGCGATGCATATTCGTGAACCACACCTTCAGCCCTGCACTGCATCTTAAAGTGTCAGAATAATGTTGATGCCCAGTGGAGATTCATAAGATTCAAACATCAGAAATTATTCCACTTAAGGAGGAAATAAACCTCATCTCCCCCACTTTCACATACTTAAAATGTCCATAACTCCTATCTAAAACAGTTGAAGTGAAAAACTGTTATGTCACAGTAACACACTTTCCTGATCTAATACATGTTGTTTCAATAGTCCAGATCAGCTTAAGAATTTTTCTGTAAACAGATGGTTCTAGGTTCAAAGCTCTAATAACAGTAGTCATATGTGAGACCAAGGAAAGTCCCGAGGATATCGATCCCTAAGGAGGTGCCTAAGTCAGTCATCGCAAACTCTTTGCTCTTTGCCTCTGAGCTCAGATTCAGCCTCAGAGCCCTTCTTAACACTGTGTTTAGTTCAAGTAGGCTCGATTCTTAAAAGGAAACCATATCTACTTTAAAAACACCATTTTATGAATATAACCCCATCAACAAAATTATTTCTTTCACTAGGCAACATTTTGGTATAATTAAAAAAGTCTATAAAAATTAATAACAGATGATATTGAATAATCATTGCTATTCAGGTTGCACAAAACCAATCTTGAGTTTTGTTAACCCATTGACAAACCAGAAAAGAGATTAAACTTAAGGTATGATTTCCAAAAAGAGGTAGAGATGGAAGCAAATTCAGAAAGCAAGGAGATAGAATTTTTGTCATTAGTCTCCAGAAAACCCATTAAGTTACTGTCCTGGGAATACCTGTTCTGCAAGCCCAATCTGCGCACTGACCTTTAACTTCAGATCCAAGGAATTCATTTTTTACCACTGCAGCACTGCCAGGCTGTGTTCATCTACTCTGGTTCTGCTAAGTAACTGCTTTTTCCCTAAATCTCCAATGTATTTTCTTATAGATGTCATTGAAAACATATATAATGCCCCCCAAATATTATACTTTTCTAGATATCATTCAGTATGAAATATGTTTTAAATTAAGAAATGTGAAGGTATCTGTGGTTATGGAATGGGAAGTTTAGGTGTCTAAACCAAAATCATTCCTAAATAGTTATCATCAACAAAGTAGAATATGAATTAATTTCTCAAACTCAGAAAACGCCAGTCAGTTCCTATGCTGAGTAAGTACCTTGCAGATGCACATGTGAGTACAGTAACCCTGAAGGAAATGTGAGAACTGATTAAGGGCCAGAGGCTAGGCTCCGAGGGGCCGCAGACCTGAGGGACCACCAGGACCACCTTGTCAAGGGATGAGCAAGGTGGGCGAAGACTGCAGGAACAGAGAGGGGCTGACAGATATAAAACCTGTAGGAAATGACAACATAATAAAGTGAATGCAGTTCAGAAGACAGGCCAAAATGGATCTTGAATGTTACACCCAGGTAACTAGAATGGTACTGAGGAAAGTGAAGGAAATCTAAAAATGTCAGTCATCCCCAAAGTTAAAGACTGACCTGGAGGCCTTTCCACAGTAAACATGAAAAAATATGTTTCCAAAATCTACCAAAATATAAAAATTAATTAGAGTGATGACAGAGAGATCTCTGTTCAGCACCTCCAACTTCTCATACTTTACGATTAATGATTTTCAAGCATAGCATCACTGGCTCTGAAGTAGGATAGGAACACCAAAGCTTTGAGCATCACTTCTCCATTCAGTGTGGAACGGTGAGGACACAAATAACTAGACCATTGTTAGGGTTCGGATGAAAGGTGTCCCCCAAAAGCTCAATATCTGAGACAATGCAAAAAGGGTAGGAGGTGAAATGACTGGTTTATGAGAGCCTTGACCCAATCAGTGCGTTGATCCCCACTGGGATTAACTGGCAACTGAGAGCAGGTAGTCTGTGGCTGGAGGAGGTGGGTAATTGGAGGCATGCCTTTGGGGTACATATTTTATATCTGGTGTGGAGTCTCTATTTTGTGATGTGGTGCCTTCAGCCACTTCCCTCCACTGCACTCTTTGCTATGATGTTCAGCCTCACCTTGAGCCACAAGGAATGGAGCCAGCCTTCTACAAAGACCTCTGAAACTCTGGGCCCCCAAATAAACTTTTCCTCTCCTAAAATTGTTCTTGCTGAGTCTTTTAACCCCAGCAGCAGAAAAGCTAACTAAAACAAACAAGCTTCATAAAAGCAGCAGCCTCAAAGTCTACAAATAAGCTACTCACTAGCCTCTCCTCTAGGGTTGCTTAGCAATGACTACTACCTAAAGGGGGATGGAGAGGCAGCTCAGCAGTTGGAGCACTTCCCTGGCATGTGTGAGGACCAGGCTGGAACCCCAGCACCACATACACAACTAAGAGTCAGAAAAATCAGATGAAAAATAAATAAAATTGATTCTCTCTTTCTTTCTCACTCTCTTTAAAAATCTACTACCAGAAAAGATATCTGGAACTTTAAGAGGATGCTTAGCGCTTCTTCCATCCTTTACGCAGAGAAGTCCTACAAAATCTAATCATAGTGCTTGCCAAGGTACCTCTACCAAGAAGTGAAAACAAACTTCTTAAGTTACTCGTTTTTAATTCCTCACAACAGCAGTTTGGTTAAAAGTCATAACAATAGTGAAATGAGTCTTTCGGGTCCACCATGCTCAAAGCTGCATAAGGGTGGAAGAGGAAGTAGAGAGATTATCACTACAACTTGTGAGATGTGCCATGTAATTTATAATGTAAATTGCCTCTTGCACCTTCACAAACCACAAGTAGAGAGAATTTTCTATGATTCTGATACGATGCCCGGAAATTCATCTTTATCATTTCATTTTTACAATCAATCTTAAAGATCCTACAATTGGGATGACTTTACAGATGACAACACAGATTCAGAGAGATTAAATAGCTTGCTCAAGACCACAGGCTAATACAGACCTTAATCATCTGCCACTCTAATTTCCAGACCAAAGCCTGATGATAATAAGCAACAGATACAAATGCAAAATCTTCAACATGCAAAATGCTATTAAAATGAAAGAAAGATTCTCAAACATCCAGAGCATAAAAGGGAATACTCAGAAATCAATTGCAAATGGAAAAATAAACGCCATAATGAATTTACGAATTCAATCCTTGGAGAACAATGTTGCTATTTTAAAACCTAAACAATGCAATTTACTTGCTTGAGCATAAGGGACAAAAATCACAAAGCTGGCTACAAATGACAGGCTTGCTATTAATTTAAATAAGTGTTTCAAGAAATATGCATTGACCAACATTCCACTGTTTAGCTCAAATATTCAGATTCAAGTGAATCTCTTTTTTTTTTTTTTAAAGAGAGAGGGACAGTGAGAGAGACAGAGAGAAAAACAACTTTATTTAGTTCTTCACATGGCCTTAGTTGCTCCAACACTTAGTTGTGTACGTGGTGCTGGGGTTTGAACCAGGGTCCTCATGCTTGCCAGGCGAGTGCCGAAACCGCTGAGCCACCGCTCAAGCCCCATCAAGTGAATCTCTTAATGATGTGAGGAATAAAAATCAAAGTTTAGTAAAAGATGCCAGAAGGCATATATTCAATGCTTTAAAAAAAAAAAAAGAGTAACACATACTTAGGGGAAAAAAATTAAGAGATTTTTAAAAATGCTTCTATATAATCCAGAGTGGTGATCCATTTTTGGGGAAAAGTATTTAAGGCTACAACACCTAGGTTATGGGATAATAGAAAGATTACTAGGCAAGAGTATAGGAAACCACTGAACAAAACTTTGAGGACATGGATATTCTCACCTATTTTAGGAGAGGTTGGTTAGCCTACCTTCACTTCATTCCAAATTAAAGATTCCTAGACACACACACACACACACAAAACAGCATTATCACAAGTCTCTTTTTTTCTTCCTTAAGGAATCTCTTTCAGTCATTTCACATATTTATAACCTATCATTTTAACTAAGCCTATTGCTAGTCCTCAAATCAGAATTTTTTAAAAGATGAAAACAACCATTAACTCAGAATTTATGTTAAACAGCTGTCTTCTTTTACTCACCATTAGATAAAAGTTGAGCGTTTTTATTAAAATAACACATAAGTCAAGTAGTACAACAATCAAGGAAAAATTCTGGAAGGCATACTTGACAAAGACCGCCCACCGAACAAAAACAAAGCAGTCTCTGAAAAATTAATGAAATCTATGCTTATTTCCACCAATTTTGTACTTAACTAGAGGTTGAATGACATTAACTACAGAATGGGAAGCACACTCCTGAGATTTCTTATCTTTCAAACCAAAAATTGCTTATGGGAGAAGTCAGGTACTTTTTGTAAGTGGAGCAGGTGGTGATGGGTAAGGAGAAAAGCAGAAATGGTTTGCCTGAAATTCAGACTTCATTTGGTCCACACAAAGACACAATCAGGTAAGCATACTTACTAATGGATTCAGTCATTCTTATATTCAGATTGGATATATCCAAAACAACTACACTAACAGAGCTAGAAACCCCGAAATAGACAAGATGGCCTTTTCTATGAGACATTTTTAAATAATATACTAGACTTACTAATTCTTAAAAAAATTTCTTTAAAGGTATACTGAAAATAAAAAGCATTCCCAGTGAAGGTATTATTTCATTATATCACATCATAATCATTAAAAACAGCTCAGTGCATTCTATTAGATGATCCAACAGGTGTTACCTTCTTACCTCATTTGCTACCTCTGTATCTTATTGAGACACAGAACTGTTGCTTCCAAGGGCTGGAGTGGCGGCTCAGTGGGTTGCGATGGTTGCCTGGCCTGTGCAAGGATGTGGGTCCAAACTCCAGCACCACATGCACAACAAAGTGTCAGAGCAGTGAAAGTCGCATGAAAAACTAAAATAAAATTAAGTCTCTCACTGTTCCTCTCTCTCCTAAAAAAAAACAAGCTGTTGCTTCCAACTAAGGAAGAATTCTTATTAGGCGAACATTTTTTGCTTATATGTTTTACAGCATTTAGATTTTTTCGAAAACCAATTTGTTTGAGCTGGGGGTGTAGCTCAGTGGTAGACCAAGTGTTTAGCATCCACAGGCCCTGGGTTCAATCCGCAGCACCAAAAAAACAAAAACTAATAAAATACTCATTTTGACATAAAACAACAACAACAAAAAAGACAGTTTCCTTCACAGATCATAACTGACAGTGCAAAGTGTCTGTGCTTCACAGAAGCACCCTGTTTCCTCGCAAACTTCCAAGTCAAGCTATCAGGACCAGGAACAGGAACAATGTCGATGCTGCATAAGAGTTCAGTGTAGTGCACAAAGGACTGTTTGGTGAGATCTCTAGGGAACATGCTTTTCAAGAGTCAGAAGAGAGAAAAATTAATGGGCCAGAGGGTCAGGTTTTAACCTGCTGACTTCGTTCACTGGCTCCTCACACTCCATAGTGGCCTCTCTGCACCATCTCCATTTAAACATGGTTTCTTATTGATCCAAAATTGCAAAGAGGGAGCTCTAGGATGAGGAATACTTTTTTGGCACAAATTTGTATTATTTATAAAGCTTCCCACTTCTGGAACATTCTTTTAAATATAGTCCTTCAAGTTCTGAGAAGTAGGAACTGTTTGTCCTATCTGCTTTCCACCATTTCATCCATCCCTAGGACTTCCAACTTTGGTATTTTCTATTTTATTCAGGACATGCTACTGCTTTACATTTTTTTAACTAAAAGCACCTAAAATCTTTAACATTCTAGAACACATAGCATCTCACATGAGGACTTAGTATAAAATTGGTACAATATCAGAGTTGTGATCATGTGTAACCTCCCTACTTAATATGAACTAATACAGGACTGCTCTGTTCTTGGAATACATACACTGCAGAAATGAAAAAATAACATGATAATACAGGGAAGAAATTCTACAGAGCAACCTCCAATTTTATTAACTAGGAGCCTCAGAAAGGAAAGTTTGATGAACTAAAAACACTCCCAGAATTTTTATAAACTATTTGTAACTTCAAGTATCTAAAAAAAAAAATTAAAAAAATACCATGAAACTAAACCACAGATGTACACAATTATGCACAATGATGGGCTTCTAATTTCATTCTTCAGAGTTCTTTTATATACTCATTTATGCTTCTTAATTCCTAATACTGAAATTTGCTTAGTAATATTGTATGAGTTTATATAGAGTATTTCTCAAAAACATCTTATTTTCTCTAAGATACAGTTTAATGGTAACTAGTTGGGTATGCTTGGAAAGCTTAGAATAAACCATTTCAAAGACCCACACCTACTCACACATGTCAAACTAATGTCTGTACTCTGGTGTTTCATTCCATTAGATGCTATCTCATTCATTCATAGCCCTGTAGCCAGGCTTGGAGGAAAAACTAAAATTTGCATCACACATTATCCTGGTCACTTAAAAAAAAAAAAAGGATATGCTTTTAAAGTAATTGTGATTCAGCACAACCTAAAACATCTTGTCTTAAAAATCTTCCATAATGAAAATGAAATCTTACACACACACACACACCACACACACACACATCTCTTAGGAGTCTGGACAATGACACTATGATCATAATGAAGTGCCCAAGAGAGATTTTTGATTAAAAATTAGTTGATTAGCCCTGCTCAACAGCGCATGCCTATAATCTGAGTGGCTCAGTAGGCGGAGGCAGCCAGCCTCAACAACTTAGCGAGGCCCTAAGCATCTTAGCAAGACCCTGTCTCAAAATAAAAGAACAACAGAAATTTAAAAAAAAAAAAAAAAAAGGGCTAGGAACATGGCTCAGTGGTTAAGTGCCCCCGGGTTCAATCCCTGATACCAAAAAAAGAAGAATACATAAAATAAGTGGATTAATAGTCAAAACGATGATCTGCACAATATCCTACATGTAGATTTAAAAGCAGAATGTGGAAAAGTTATGCAGGTATTGGTTTAATAATTGCCAGTGTAATTTATTAGGTTAATATGCAATTTTATAAACAGAAACTTCATA
This sequence comes from Aplodontia rufa, assembly GCA_004027875.1. Taxonomy (NCBI): domain Eukaryota; kingdom Metazoa; phylum Chordata; class Mammalia; order Rodentia; family Aplodontiidae; genus Aplodontia; species Aplodontia rufa. Next base: position 34,039 of record PVKS010010263.1, read on the forward strand.
CTGAAGGGGTACATCAAACTTATGGATCTCCCAAAACACTATTTAAAATATCTCAAGCCTATTTCCCCAAATTTTTATTCAATTATATTTGTGTATTTTCAATGTAATAATGCCAATGAAATTTCCCATCATTTCAACAGAATACTAAGCACACTTCCTATGGAAAAAGTTCTTCCGGGAGCAGAGCCACCTAGTGGCACGTGCAGAATGACAATTCTGACATCAAATTAACAGTGAGTTTAATATCATGAGTAAACATGTCATTAGCAACCTAAACTAGGAAGGAAACATTTTTAAATAATTCTCCTCTTCAGGGGAAAAAAAAAACAATCTGGTGAAAAATCAAACAATAGAAATGAATATACTACACAGTATGGTCTTTTTGTAGAATCAAAAGACTAAAACATTAACTATGCATACACAACACAGACTATCAAAGCCACACACAAAAAATGGAAGGAACTACAATATTAACAGTGATATTAGCCATAATATTAACAGTGCCCCAGACTCGGTTGTGGGGTTAAGCATGATGCTGTGTTCTGTTGATGCTTTTCTGCATTTTCTTTGGAGAATACATATTACTCTTAGAAAATAATATTTGGGAATGGTTTGGGAGAATACTGTGACGAACAGGAAAAATAAAAGCAAGCCAAAATTAGTCATCTCTCAAAATATATGCTGTTTTGCACTTATAAGTGTACATCCTTGTAGATCTAGAGAATTTGTGTGCTGAGATTTAAATGAAACACTACCTCTTGATATACGCACCATGGACTTGGATGATTCCTCATCTAACAATAAATTGCAATCTGCTTAGAAATAAGGAAGAACATTAAGATTTGAGTGAGCAACAAATAATAAGCATAGTGTATTTACGTGGAATCTGGAATTAAAAATACAAATTGCTTAAAAACATACTACTGCAAATAATATACTGATGTAGAAAAGTAAAAGGTAATTATTGTCATTTTGCAGATGAAGAAATGGAAGATCACAGAGATCACATAGTTACATGCAGCTCTACCACCGCTAAACTACAAGTCTTCTGACCCCTAACCTACTGCCCTTCAAACCATATCAATTTTGATGCATGGAACTTAAATTACCTATAAATTATTTTCATATTTATTCCCAAAGACCCTCACTGGAAGTAATAGCAACTGTTTGTTATTCCTCTTTTTAGATACATGTAGGCAATGTGCTATAGCCAAGAATATTTATCTTGAATATAATAAGAATATAGATTTGATTCTCCTAAAGGATGCTGATACTTTACATGAGCTTTTTAATTAAATGAACACCAAATTGCTTCAAGAAAGCTTGAAGAAAATGTTTAAAGGAAATTGAGAACAAAAGGAAACTCTGGATATTAACAGTAACATTTACAATGTTTAAAGTAGTATTCCTTTCAAGTTAGGACTCTATTCTTAAATTTTTGGTTTATTTTCAATGTTTTATAGATATTTAGCAATTGTATTTCTTACATGATTGGCAAATACATCACATAACAAATACAAACACATTGCATAAGAAATACAATTGCTTTGTAGCAATCAAGCATTGAAAAAATCTAGGAGTAGAAAAACAGAAAACACCATCTAAAACAATCCAAATAAAACTAAAATTAAAAAATGAATAAAACAAATTAGAAGACTGTATAAAGCAACCTTTTGAAACTCCAATTTTAAAATCTCCCAATTTTATTAGATCTAACACTAAAACTTAATCTTCACAAACCACCAATCAGTAGTTCAACTTTTAGTCTTCCCAATATTCAAAACTCATATGGAGATTCTGAATGTCCACTTGTCAACAATAATGACATTTTTAGTTCATCTTTTACCTAGCATTATAGATGAAATCCAAGACTGGTAATCCCACTTGTTTGGTGGTACCATTTCTACTATTTGGAGTCCCAAAATAGAGAACACAATAACCAGAATGAAAAAGAAAAACCTCATCTATTCTCCTTAATTAGTAACCTTCCATTTCCAGTCTAAGTGCCATCTAAAAAACTTCCAATACTATATTTCAGTATACTGCATGTAAATAACAACATTTTTAGAATAAGAGTAATTGTTAACTTGTAAATCAACAATTTTGACTTGTATCTGTCTTTTGTTCATTTGGTGAACCAAGTAGTCAAAATTAATTAAAATTTGCACAAGATCATTTTCATAGAAATGATCAAAATTTTGATTAAAAAATCAATCAATCATCATATTGGGTTGAGCTCATGTATTTTACTTAGGGACGAATGTAGACAAAAATTATCTTAATATAGCTTTTCCAGTTATATCTATCATTCTATATTTTATATGTAAGTTTGTAAATAGTATTGCTTTTCAGTTAGTAGTAAAAGAAACAGTAAATGTACTAGGTCCAAAATGTCCATTATTCACATGCCAATCACCTTTGTAATTTCTACCATGCATAATATTGTACACTCATCATTTTTCTGAAAGTTAGAATTTTTCTTAACTAGATATTTATATTTAAAGATTTATATCACTCAGCAGTACTTTGTGCAATAAAAAGTAATCATAAAATGAAATTTAATAACAAACAATGTGCAAGAACCCTGCCAGAGCAAACCCCAGGAGCCACTGCATACGAACCCAGGCCTCAGGTCCAGGGCCTTCAGGCACACGTAGGGCACCCAGGCCCAGGACCCCAGTAGAGCCAACCCAGGCCTCAGGTCCGGGGCCTTCAGGTACACACAGGACACATGTGCCCAGGACACAAACCCTCGGGCCTGAACCGCACACAGCCCATTCCTGCCAGGTCCAGATATATTGGACCCATACCTGCTGCCAAGGATCCCAGGTCCCATTGTGGCAAGCAAGCGGTCTATTCCAGCCTGGCAAAAGACCCCCAGGACCTAGCAAAGAACCCTGGCTACTGTGCTTCTATAATCCAGCAGGCTTATATGCACCTCCAACAGATTTTGGATCAATGCTCTGGGCCCTGGATCCATAAGGTACAGCAAAATAAGGTTCCAGGCAGAGCAGCTTTCTAGAAGAAGGTGGTCAGAGAGGTGGTGTCTCACCTGACCCTTTGACCTGAAAGGAATAAGCACCTGCAAACCTGCCCACTTCATCACAGGGAAACTCAATTCAAAGATCCAGAAGAAAAGTATCAAAAATGAGGAATCAAAATAGAAAAAGTTCACCTCAAGCCCACAAATTCCCAACCAAAGAGCACAGACACAAGAGGCGGATGAAAACCTAGAAATAATTATCAACAATCTGATTACTAAAAGGAACAATGAAGTAAAAGAAGATTTAATGAAGGGACTAAGTAAGAAAACTCAAAAAATGAAAAACTCTACTATCAAAGAAATAGATGTACTGGAAAAAGGAAGTACTGGAGTTAAAATCTTCAGTCAAACACATCAGAACAATGATGTAAGAATTTATAATAATAGACTAACCTCTGTAGAAAAAAAGAACGTCAGCTCTGGAAGAAAGAAGCTCCAAAAGTGAAGATAAACTGAGTAAGCTTGAGTGCATGGATAACAAATAAAAGAACTCAAAGAACACAAGCAGAATTTTCAAAGTGTCTGTGATAAAATCAGGAGAAACGATCTAAGAGTAACTGGGACACTGGAAAAAAATTGAAACACAAATGAAAGGTATAAAGAACAGCCTCAATGAAATAGTTAAAGAAAAAATTTCCCACATTAAAATAGAATCAGATATGCTCATCCAGGAAGCATTCAAGACCCCCAATAGGCTTAATCAGATAAGAAGCTCACCAAGACACATCATATTCAAAATGTATAAATCAAGGAAAGAATATGAAAAGCTGCAAGAGAGAAATACCAAATCACATTCAGAGGCAAATCAGTATGTTCAACTCTGACTTTTCATCTCATTCTAGAAGCAAGAGGATCCTGGAAGGAGATCTTTCAATGTCTAAATGACTACAGTCTGCAACCAAGAATACTATACCCAGCAAAACTCAGCTTTAAATTCAATGGGGAAATAAGAACATTTCACAATAAAAGTCAAATTTGCAGCATTCATGAACAGAAAAACAGCATTACAAAGAAACCTCAAAGATAAACTCCAGATAGAAGAAAAAGCAAATAATCCTCAAAACCTACAAACAAAGGGAGGAAATTCAATAAAGTACCTGCTAGGAACAGATAACCAAGAAAGCACAAAACTCACTATTAAAACATGATGTCAATGAACCACAACCACATAACTATCCTAACACTGAGTGTGAATGGTCTCAATGAACCAATCAAAAGACACAGACTAGCAGACTGGATCAAAAAACAAAATCCAACAATATGCTGCTTACAGGAGACCTACCTTACAGTCAGTGATATACACAGATTGAGGGTGAAAGGATGGAAAAAAATCTACCAGGTATACAGCCAAAGAAAGCAATTAGATTTTAAACATAAAATAATCAGAAGAGATAAAGAAGGCCAATATATCCCTGTACAGGGAACAATAAAACAGTAGGATACAACCCTAGTGAATATATATTCTCCAGACACCAACGCTCCTAAATATGTGGAAAAATTACTCCAGGACATAAAACCACTTGTGGACCTCAACACAACAACACTGGGAGACTTTAATACTCCTCTATCACTAATAGACAGATGGTCAAAACAAAAGAACAATAAAGAGATCTCTAGTCTAAATAACTCCATAAATCAAATGGACTTAACAGACATCTATACAACATTCCACCCAAATCAACTGAGTATACTTTCTTCTCAGCAGTGCATGGATCCTTCTCCAAAATAGACCATATTCTAGTTCACAAAAGAAATCTCAACAAATACAAAAAAGTAGATATTATTCCATGTTTTCTATCAGACTGTGATGCATTGACCCTAGCAAATAATAGCAAAAATCATACCAGAAAACACACATATACATGGAGATTGAATAATACCCTATAAAATGAAGAATGGATCCAAAAGACATGAGATCAGAAATAAAGAAATTCTTGGAAGCAAATGAGAATGAAGACACAACATATAGAAACCTCTGGGGCAGCATGAAAGCATTCTTAAGGGGAAAAGTTATAGCACTGAGATGGCACTGTGTGCCTACATTAAAAGTAAGGAGAGATCCCAAATAAAAAGCTTATGCTCCACCTCAAATCTGTACAAAAGGAAGAACAATCTAAGCCCAAAGCCAGTAGCAGACAAGAAATAATCAAGATCAAAGCTAAAATCTACAAAATTAAAAAAAATAATAAAAAGAATCGATGAAACAAAGAGCTGTTTCTTTGAAAAAATAAATAAAATTAACAGAACGTGAGCTAATCTCACTGAAAGGAGAGAATCAAAGCAAATCAACAAAATCACCAATGAAAAGAGACTAATCACCACTGATTCCATGGAAATCAAACAAATTATCAGAAAATATTTTGAAAAACTATACTCCTCTAAATTAGACAATCTGGAAGACATGGACAAATTTCTAGACTCATACTACATCCCCAAATTGACAGAGGATGATAATGAAATCCTAAACAGCCTGACAGGCACTGAAATCCATATAGCAATTAAAAGCCTTCCATTGAAGAAAAAAGCCCAAGACCAGTTGGATTCCCTGCTGAGTTCACCTATAAGGAGGAGCTAACACCTCTCCTTGTTAAGCTGTTCCAAGAAACTGAAAAGGACAGAACTCTCCCAAACACTTTTTCTGAGGCAACCATAACTCTGGTACCAAAACCGAAGAAAGACACATCAAAAAAAGAAAATTACATACTAATATCCCTGATGAACATCAATGCAAAAATCCTTAATAAAATTCTAGCAAATCACATTCAAAAACACGTCAAAAAGATAATTCTTCACAATCAATTGGGCTTCATTCCAGGGATGCAAGGCTCGTATTTTTATTTATATATATATGCATTTATATTTGCTATAGGAGTGTAATATAGAAGAATCAAGAGATTGGGTTGTGGACATTGTGGGGGTAACTATGGTTTAGGATCAAATGCGTATCATATTGCTACTTTACATGTATTTATGATTATACAACTTAACTCCCTAATCAAAAAAATTTTTTTATAAAAGAGCCAATACAATGCCATTAACTATCAGCAAGACACTGTATTTCCTTACAAAGTCTGAGCCTGAGTCCTGCCGTTGTCTTTTTGACAAAAGGGGATCAGCAAGTTTTGGAGGGATACTAATACCAAATTGAGTTCTGCTCCCCTTACTTTACAGAAAGTTTACAGTGGAACTGATAAGCAAATAACAGACATATATTATCTACAAGAATTTCTGGTTGCATCTAAAATCATCTGGAGCTGGAGTGGTGGTTATGGCACTTGCCTGGGATGCGCAAAGATGTGGGTTTGAACCCCAGCACCACATACACAACAAAGTGTCAGAGTAACAAAGGTCACATGAAAAACTAAATAAAATTCTTTCTCTGTCCCTCAAATAAAAAAAAAAAAACCTGCAGGACTTCTTGACCTCTGTATTTAAAAAAATTAAAAAATAAGTCATCTTTTCTATCACCACTGGCAAGGACTCCAAATTTCAAGAAACACTATAGATATTATACCAGACTTACATTACTGAAATAAAAAGATATATTCATCAAGAATAATGGTGGTTAAGCTAAAAACTGAATGGCATTCTTTGATGATCTTAATGACGGAGGGAGGAGAGTGCTAGACCCAATAAACAAAAAGCAGGGGGGTCATAAAGGAGATACTGGAAAACACCTCTTCCGCAAGGCTGCTTAACCTGATGAACTATACAGTCTTTGACATAATTGGGCTCAAGTCATCTTTTCAAAATTCAACTGCTTTAAAGAGGTATTGCTAATAATACTTAGCAGACCAATAAAATTATTGGCCATAAAAATAAAATAGTATTATCATTTTTCCAAACAATTTGTTATGAGAATTCTACCACACCATTAATGTATATAATTTTTATATTACTACAGATACTTAAAGATCTAATTTACCAGGAGGCCAGCTTTTTATATTGCTTTCTTCGTGTACATTATGTATGTGATGCTCACAGAAATGCACATCTTTCTTGCTGCCATCCTGTTCCTCCAACCATTAACTTCCTAACGGCTTTTAATAAATTAGAGTACATGCTTTCTGCAAATGAATTGTCATTATTGTAGATATTTACTTGCAAGTCAGTTATTAAAACAAGCACATAAAGGAAGGAAATTACCAAAATGAGTAAATGAACAAATGTGTGTAGAGCATTCACTGGCTATCAGCTTCATCCCCATTTTCTGATTTACAGGAGGCTGAAGAATACATTTTTCTTGGTCTTTCCCAGCCGGCTTCATGTCAGGTTGTACCAAAGGAAGGGATTGGTTAGAGGTTTTGTTTTTTGTTTTTGGGTTTTTTTTTTTTGTTTGTTTGTTTGTGTTTTTTTTTTTTTGCTAAGCCAGCACTATCAGAGGGCTAATCAGAACCACCATGGATAACTTACAGTCTCTTGGTTTGAAAAATATTCCTAGAGTTGGCTCCTGGGGGACTACTCAGCAACAGTAGCACAGCACTGCTCTTACAGTGGCGGCAGCAGCCCCTCCAGCAACTTAACATCAAATGTCATTTCCTGGCCTCTAGCCCTGAGTGGAAATGCTTTCTGACCTGTGGATGATGTCTGCTATCTTTGTCATTGATTCCTTTCATTCAATATACTGCTGCTTCTATCTGAGTGGGTTCTGTCTGAGTGGGTACTACTCTTCGACCATAACACCAGTATAACTCAAAAATATTTGTTCTTCCTATCATTTCTGGCATTAAATTAGAAAACTGAATATTTCACATTCAAGTTTACAACTTATGAATATATATACTTGCATATGCACATACACAAGTATGAGAAACGTACTCTAGAATGTTAAACAATAGTCAAATTGATGGTCTTGAGGGTCACATCACACTTTTTCATTACTTTTAATTCTTCATTTATTACTTGTAATAAAAAACGTTAAAATTTACATGTAGACTAAAAAAAAAAACAAATTATACTAGTAACTTCAAAGGCCAGATGCAATGGTACACATCTCTAATCCCAGCAACTTGGAAGTCTGAGGCAGGAGGATCACAAGTTCAAAGACAGCCTCAGCAACTAAGCAAGGCCCTGTCTCAAAAGATAATATTTTTTAAAATGTCTTTAAGATTTTTACTCAAGTATCTTTTACTATATTTTCTATCTCTGAAGCCTTCATCAGGATAATTTCCTTTTTGCAACAACGTATAGTCAAAGGAGTCAGACTTCATGACTATCCTAGTCTGACCACTTCATAACTACACATTATGGATATGTTGAGAATTTTACATGAAAGCAAGGATGCTAAAAACAGCTATCTTCTTTTCTTTTGTTGAGAGCAACTTTATACCTTTTAAAGCCACAAATTACAAACAACCAATGCTTAGTGCAAAGAATTTGAGAATGCAAACATTATGCTGTGGGAGAAAAGGCACCCTAACTTCCCTATCTGACAAAGTACTATGAACCCTGGACACAGTTCCTCTATCCTTATAACGATGCATTTCCATGTACCTTTTTTTACTCTTTTATAGAATACTATTTTAAGATCCAAATGTTTTTCCATAAGCATTTTTCAACCACTGCCAACCACATTATTGACTATATAACGTAGTGGTAGAAAACATCTTGATGGCCTTCAAGTCCTGCAGTCATGCCATAGATGGACAACATCCTAACTGCTCTCTTTCCTTTCCACTGGAGTAATTCTGAGTTTCTGAATTGCAGAAAACACAGCTTATCTTCCTATTTACTTTAAAACAAGTATAGCAAAACTAGGGGCTTATTACAGGTTTCCACCCAGCTTTATCTGCTCACAGGGTTGAAATCCTCCCAGATGGAAGCCACTGGCTGAATGCCCCCTTGCAAGCTTCAGCATGCACTTTCCCCTGTGTTTCTAAGCACACATTAATGAGGAGGTGGGGGAGGGTCACTGATCAGAGGTTGTTCTGACACTAAACCCAGCTCACTCTTAAATCTATGCAAAAACATTTTCCTGACATTAGATCCCAAAATAGTTGTCTGGAAATTAATATTTATACAACTCAATATTTCTGCATTTCTGGAAAAAAAAACTGGAAAGAATGGTGACAAATTCAATACTACATTAAACAGAAATGGAAAGAGCAGGCAGAATGGCCACATATGAGGCAATCAATACTGTCAGGAAACATATTAGTAACCTTGACAAAATCCTACAAAGTCACCAGCCACCGTCCTTTGTACTTTCGTGACAAGCAGCACAGCTAACTGGTTTGTAAATAATAAATACATCATGTGAAGATGAGCTCAGAGAACGGAGGAAATGGCAACTCCCAGATTCATGAAATGTAGAAGAAAAAACCTGGAGATAGATTTGAAGGAAAAGATATCGGCAACCATTCTGGGCTAATCAGCAAAGTTAATATTTAATGAAATCACTAGAATAAACATAACATCTGACTATTTAAAGACAATTATGAAGCCTATAAAGAAGACAGGCTCAAGATATAGCAATTCCAGGGAAATTAAATGAGCTTTCCAAATGGCAATCCATCTGACATGTTTATTAATTTAATCACGTCCTATTTCAGATGTTTTTATTTAAATGTTTTATAGCATTGCCATAAAATATCTATGGCAAATTTAATCATACTGCAAGTTGTTTTTTAACGGATAAAACAACTCTGATAAGAACATACTCTGATTTGTAATCTGCCAGAAGTAAGGTAATCCTTACATATGCATGTGTAGGAACATTATATATTCTTCATCATTCCCTTTTCTACCAGTTAAGAGTATAGGAAACTTGTATTCTATCCTGAATCAACCACTTTGCTAGAGTGTTATATAATAACTTATATGTAAAATATGTGTATCTAGAATTGCAGTTAAATATTTTATAAAGTAAAACATACATGAATTAAGGTATGTTCATGTGTATGAGTATATGTATACCCACACATACTTCTTTTTTAAGAGTGAGAGAGAAAAAGAGAATCAATTTTATTTAGTTTTTCATGACTTTCGTTGCTTGGACACGTCATTGTGGATGTGGTGCTGGGATTTGAACCCCTGCAAGGCAAGCGACGTACCTGCTAAATCACCACTCCAGCCCCTCTACACATACATCTCAATTCATGTACACATTATTTTATCTGTAAGTGCAAGAACACAAGTATAATAGTACTGAGAGTCCTACAAAATCCAGGTTACTTCATAAACCTAACACCTAAGGACAGAAGTATTAATATTAAAAACAAAATGAATGCCCCAAAATAAAATTTAAAAGACAAAAAGGTTGGGGATGTAGTTCAGTGGTGAAGTACTCACGGGTTCAATCCCTAGTACAAAGAATAAAGAAATAAAAACTTAATGAATAAAAAACTTTCCCTGCTTGGACCTAGGAAAAGACCCCTTTTCCCATAGTACCTTCTTCACTTCTTCACTCAACGTCCTTCTCAGATTTTGTTTGAAATTTTATCTCTAAGTGAATTTCCAGGTTTGCTTTTTATGTTTTTGTTAGAAATTGATGCATCCCTAGGAATGAAGTGATTTATTAGACTTGTATAAAGAGGAATAAAAATTTTTCTGGGAAGGATATTTTGGCATAATTCAGACCAAGGTAAGACAAAGCAAAAATGAAGATTAGTTGACAAAATCATCTCAGTTATTCCCAGAACAGTACTCAGTGGCAAACTCAACCCAAAGCAGAAGGCCTTTGCTGTACGCTTGAGGGCAAGTATGCAGTTTGATTCTTGTTACCTATGATTACAAGTACTACTCTAGGGGCTGGAGCGGTAGCTCAGCGGTCATGGTGCTTGCCTGGCCATGCGCAAATAAGCAGGTTCAAACCCCAGCACCACATACACAACAAAGTGTCCGAGGAATGAAAGTCACATGAAAAAGTAAATAAAAATTGTTTCTCTCTTTCTCTCTCTCACTGTCCCCTCTCTCATAAAAAATAAAGAAAGAAAGAAAGAGAAAAGAAAAAAAAGGTACTTCTCCACAAAGAAAGGGAGCTCTACATAATAACAAAAATTCAACATTAGTAAACTGAAGTAACCAAATCAACTCCTTGTGGACAGGAACATATCTAATTGGATTTTCTGTAAGTTTGGGGGTAAGGATTTTTTAGCATCAATATCTACAGTACTTTCCTGAGTTGGTCATGTTTGGAATTCTTCCAGCTCTGTCCGATTGTTATGAATTAGTTTAGCTTTGTGGCCAACAGTTTAAGTTCCCTTCACCATACAGTAGAAATGCAAGTTTTCATCACCATCTGCGGAACATAAGTTCCTAAGAAGTCAACTTAAAAGCACTGGGTTCAAATGTGCAATATTAATGTTCATTTTGTTAAATCCTCCCCCAGATTTGTTTATTTAGTATTTCCTTTGGTAACATGATCTGTCATATAATCTCTCCCAAATAAGTCCCAGGGAACATACTACCAAGTGTTTTAAAATTTGACCGGAGCTGGAGATGCAGCTCAGAGGGTGAGCACTTATCTAGCACTGGTGAAGGTTCCATCCCAAGCACCACAATAAATAAATAGGATTCTACCTGCTTCTTAATTTTTGTGAACTTAAGTTATATGACCTACTCCTGAGACTCGGCAAAATTATTTACGGCAGAACATGGTAAGTGCTTCTAATTCTCTCTGTTCTGAAATACACACAGCCTGGCTATTGGAGGAATGCTGTTATATGGGCTAATCACTTCACAAGCTGTATTGGCCCACTTCTGTTATGTGACCAAAATATTTAATAAGAAGAACTGAGAGGAGGAAAGATTAATGTTGGCTCACGGTTTCAGTGGTTTCCTCCATGGCCCACTGCCTTGGGGCTGGGAGGCAGAACTTCATGGAGGAAGGGTGTGGCAAAGGAAAGACTCTCCTCAAGGCAGCCAGGAAGCAGAGAAAGCAAAAGAGGAAGGGGCCAGGGGCAGACAGAGTCCCCGGGGGTGTGCCTCCAACCACTCCCTCCTACAGTTTCCACCACCTCCCCATAGTACATTCAGCCAGGATGGATTAATACTTTTATGATATTAGAGCCAGCATGATACAAGCCCCTCCTAAAAACCCCAACTCTGAACACTGCTGCACTGGGGACAGAGCCTTCACCACGTGAGCCTTTGCGGGGGCATTACAGACCCAACCCATGACACTGGGGGGTGGGGGAAGGGGAACCTCCAGCCATTTGTCAAGATGTCCTGGATATAAATATTCAAACAGGCAGTTAATTTTTAGTCATTCCATGATTTTTATTATGTCCCTTCATGTAATTTTCATCAAGGAAAAATATCATCTTTTGGAGCCAAATGCCAATTTATCTTTGAAAATGTTACACTGATAGATATCTTCCAGGGATCTATGGTGCTTTGATGTAGGAAAGCTGCAGCTATATCACACGGTTCACAGTCCCTCAAATCTGTACAGGCAGAGTTAAGAGCTGACTGAATCTATTATTCAATTTTCCATCTCTTGGGCTTTTTCTCAATATTTTCAGTATTTATAAATATTTGCCTGCCCCCATGCTACAAAGCAAAAAGAAAAAATAGGAAAGCCACAATTAATATGATATTTACCTATATGGTAATAATTAGAAAGATATAATGCATTAGCATAAATATATAGAGATGTCAGATTTATGGAAAAGCAGTTTGCTATTTCATACTAAGTACCGAATGCTACAACAAACAAGGCTTGCTCATACAAGCCCACTATGTGCCAGGAACTCTGCTGTAAGCACCATTCTTAATAAAGAATAAGATAGATAAAATCCTCCTCTTATTGAGCTTATATTCTGGTTGGAAAATGCAGAAAATGAAAGCATATATTCCAGGTGGTAATAGGTTATGCAGAAAGAGAATAAGGAGTAGTGGGGGTGTGAACTGCTTTAAACAAAGTTATATAGGCCAGGATATAAAAACTGATGAGGAAAATTGAGGCAGGAATATGAGGAAATGGAAAAACACACCATGCGGAAGCATATTCCAGGCAGAGGCGGCCCTGGATGCAAACAGCAGGTTCCAACAATAGCAATGAACTGACTGGAGTGAATAACTGGAGTGAATAACGGGGAAAGTGGTAGAAGATGAGCTCCAAGATATGAAAGGTAGACCAGTCATGCTGAACACATTGGTTGAGAACTTTGAATTTTCTTCTGAATGAGAAGTAGAACAATTGCAAGATTGCAGGGAAGTGACAAGATCTGACTCACCCTTCAAAGGATTAGTTCTGTCGATGCGTGATGAATTAACTATAAGAAGGTAAGGGTGGAAGCGGGAAAATCCTTTCAGAAAGCTATTGAAATTAATGAGACAACAGACAGTCACCAAGACCAAGGTGGCAACTGTGTCAGGGGTATAAAGCAGGGAGACCCCCAACATATTCTTGAAGTTTGGTGGAATAAAATTTCTAGATAAATCAAATGTGAGATGTAAAGAACCAAGGCTGGAAAGGAGACTCCAAAATCTGTGCCCTGTGCAACCAGAAAAATATAACAGGATGATCACTGTCAACATGATTTCCTCCCTGTGATCGCTATGAATTCAAACCAAGGGCAAATCACACCTAACATCCTATAGACTTTCCTTTCTGGTCTCCTGGATTTATTTAAATTAATTCTCAGATACTCTATCATGATTCTCTCTTCCCTTTGTTGCCACTTACATGTCTTAAACTCAGCCAAGGAATAGAGATACTCATGTAGATGAATGGGTGATAGCAAATTTGTCATCCAAACTCAGTCATAAGTCTACTAAATAAAAGCCCAAAGGCCTGCCACCCAACTTCCATGGGACTGGCAGTGAAATCCTTGCACCTGTGCTGTACGCAGGCATTAAAGAAGAGTACCAGGGTGCTGGGCGTTGTGGCACACCACTGTAATTCCAGCTCAAGAGGCTGAGGCAGGGGGACGGCAATTTCCAGGTCAGCCTCAGTAATTTAGCAAGGCCCTAAGCAACTTGGTGAGACTGTCACAAAAACAATAAAAAAGGGCTTGGGATGTGACTTAGTGGTAAAGTGGCCTTGAGCTCAATGTTTCGTTCCAAAAAAAAAAAAATTAAAAAATAAAGAGTATCGGTATTCTATTCTTTCTGAATGCATCTGTCAAAATATAGAGGCTGTCAGCTCTTTAATACCAAGTCAATTCTTTAAAAACAGCATCAAGGAAAGAAGGCAGACCACCAACAGGAGGAGAAACAGCAGCGTCTTCAGCAGGTGAACAAGATGCATGCTTTCCCACTCAGGCCCCATCACCGAATCAAGATAAACTGATACAAACAGCCAAAGTCTTTCAGGGATCTGACAGGCTTCCTTCCCACCTGCTTGCTGTCCAACGTTGACATCTATCTCTAAGCTAAAGCCAGACAATGGTCAGCCCATCTCTGCCAGGTGGGTTCTGCAGATCATTAACCACATACAGGGCTCTGTGATGGAAAAGGCACTCTGATCAAATAAAGCAAATGGCTCGATCCTATATTCCTCTGTACAAAGTTATAATGCACCTTCATTAAAAATGTTATCTATTCCTATGGCAATTAAACCATTAGCTCCTTAACCAGCATTTCCCAAACTCACTCTACCAATAGCCTCCCCTACAAATCACCTTAATTAGGACAACGGGAAGCAAATGACCATTGAGAGAAACACTACAAAAGGAAAATGTAAAAACTTTGTGAGCAGATAAAGACAACTTCAGGTCTAATATTGATGATCAAAAAAGGGGGAAATTACATATTAAAACAATTAACTTCCAAATTTTTTTAAAACAAGAACAATAAACAAGAAGAGACCATTCCTGCCTTTACTTGATCAAGTCTACATGACCCCTTGTGAGAATTAGTCTAACAACTACAGAGGAGGGCCACGATTCCATAGCACTAATGCTTAACTTGGGCTTGAGCATGCGGGAAGCATTGTTCAGGGAAACCTTGCAAAAGGAAGTAATATCTAAGCCGTGCATGTTGGTCAGGCAGTGAGAGAAGATTGCTCAAACACAGGAATAAGGCAGACTGAGCACCTGAAGGGCCCAGAGAGTCAAGCAGAAGCAATGTCACAAGAAGAATGGTGGTAAGTGTAAGTGACACACAAAACAATATAAAACAAAGTTAAACTCAACTGCCACCATAATACAGGCCCAAATATTTCTAAACACATCTAAAACCTGGCTATTTCCAAAAGAAATCCAGGGGGCTCTTCCCCTACATGTGAAACATTTTCTAGACCCCATGGTGCCATCCACGCAATGTGGCACTATTACAAGTAGGAAAGTCAATCCCCTTTTGCTTTAAGATCCCTCTCATATTAAAAATGTCACACACAAAAATTAAACCACAGTGAGGAACCGCACTCAGGAGAAGTGCTAATACACTGGGGTCTGAAACTTTGCTGGATTATAAGATCAAATAATATTTGGAAAACACTGACATTTTACAATAACTTCTATCCTCCCCCATCTTTCTCAAATGATCAAGGCATACTTCCAAATACTATGCATTTTGTTGTTATACCTGAAGGGAATAAAATATAAATATAGATTTAAACAGCAAGCCTTTTAAAACAAATACATTTCTGCAGGTAACTGGGCTTTGCACTGGCCCACCCTTCACACTAACTCAGCCCTGTTAAGAACTTCTTCCTGCCTTGGACGTATTCTCCCCATCAGAAGGCAAGCAGCATTCAATCTTTCTTGAGCACCCACTTGCTGTTCAGTATACTTCTTACTGCTCGTGAGGATTCATCTGCTCAAAATTCAAACATGTGCCTTTATTTTTCATGAAAATGTAAGTGATATATTCATCCAACTATGAGCATACACCCATCAAACATCTTTGATACACCAGGGTACAGCCAATTTTAATTAGTACCTTGTTGAAGACAACTTGATCTCCTAACACTTTTGTACAATTCTGCATTTAGATAGCATTATCTCAAATGTTAAAATACTATGTAAGGGACCCTGTGCCATTTCATAATATTCTATGGATTTATACATCCACCTCATACACCTTTTATAATATTCTGTGAATCTGTTTTTCCCTTTCTCTAAAGGACAACTTCAAACTGAAGCAGCTTTCCATTTTAATTAAATACAGCTCAAAGTATGTTGGTGTTCACCTGCTTCAATGAAAATATATGCAAATTTATTTTTATTTGGTTGGATAAAGGGATTAAGAATATAGCATTATCTCCTCTCCCTCTCCTTTAAAATTAAAATTCCAAAAGTCAGGAAGAAGAGCCAATTCATGTCCCTGGCATGCTGGCCCCTGGATGGCAGGGACTAGGTTCCATTTGCTGCTGCTTCCCCAGTACCTGGCATAAAAGTCACAATCTTTGGCAACTTGACAATTCTAATACACACTCAAAACAGGCAGGTGAATGAATAAGGTTTTCAACAAAATTAAGCATCAAAATTGTTAAGGTTTATGAATGAAACAAACTCTGAAGAAAGAAGAATGTGATATTGCAATGTTTACCTGTATTTTGCCTTAGAAAACTTTATTTTGTGCAGCAACTACTAAGTTACAGGTTATCTATCATTAAAAAGAATTGGAATAAAAGAGGTTATTATGTATGCAAAGGGAAGAAAAGACTAGGAGACAAGACAATTCCTCTATATTTCCATCTTCCCTTCCTACAAGCCTTTGGGAGAAAACCTTTTCACTAGTGAGGTCTGGACTGTCCCATCATTAAAACACAATATCAAATAGCTAAATCACATTAGCTGCTACCCCATAAATTAAGCTACAGCATTGCTTTTATAAAGGAAAGCATACTTAGCAATCCAGTGGGTGATAAAAACATATGTTAAGAAGGATAATGAGCTTTAATGAATGATAATGAATGAATAAACTCTATTCACAGAAAAATAATTGAATCTGGATACCAAAGAATATTTTTTTAAATGCATGGAAACATTTGTATGCTGTCCTCTGTCTCTCAAAAACAGAATGAGGATAACCCTTTAAATGCAAAAATGGTTTTAGTGAACTTGAGAAACAACAGTACTAGCTGTATTACAAATTATTTGAGTAAGTGCCTGCATTCATCCCCATGTTCACGAAAAGGAGTTGAAACCACTCAGGTTAGGAAAACCAAGGGATGATGTTAAAATATCTTGACTTCAAGTTTCTTAAATACTTTATCCAGAAAGGTCCTTTAACAAAAGTGAAATATCCACTTCAAAATTTTTGTAGGTCACACTATTAGACAAATTAGATACCTATTTTATCCTATGATTCTGCTTACTTGGAATTCACCAATCCACTTTGAAAGAAGGACCATTGGTTTCCTAGAACTGATGACCTTTATATTATTAATGGAGTTTTAATATATGGCTAAATGGTTCCTCTTTGTGATTGCCCACCTCAGTAAATGACAGGTCTATCCTTGCAGACTCTGAAAACACAAATCCATTACTGTAAAAGGATGTAGAAAAAGCCAAAAATGTCCGTCCTACTCCTACAACCACTCAATAGTGATGACAGCAGATTCTCCACCAGCTGAGTCTCTGCTAATTCAAGTCAATTCAGACACTACTCTACCTAGAGATAGTATCAGATTCCTCCGTGTGGGTCTCAGCTCCACAAGACTGCTTCCCACTTCTTTATGGCAGTTCCAAGTCTTAAGTTATGTATAACCTTTGCTTCTGACCCATAAATCAGGGTACCCATGAACCTCTTCTTAGGTTCAGTAAATTTTCTAGAGCAGCTCCAAGAACTCAGAAATACTGTGCACGCTAACCCATACATCACAAAAGATATCACAAAATACACAGAAGAACAGCTTCATGGAAAGATACCTAGGGCGAGGTATGGGAAAAGGCGTGTAGAGGTTCCATGCCCCTCTGGGGTACACCACCCATCAAGCACCTCCAAGTATTCAGTCATCCAAGGCTCTCTGAACCCTAGCCTTTCAGATTTTTAAGGAAGCTTTGTTATGCAGGCATGATTGACCACTGGTGATCAACTCAATGTTCAGCCCCTCTCCCCTCGCTGGGGGCTGGGAGGTAGGGTTGAAAGTCCCAACATTCTAATTTTGCATCTATCTTTCTGGTGGCCAATTGTATCTGGAAGCTAACTAGGGAGCCCCCAGCCAGCAGGCATCGAACTAACATACAAAAAGATACACATCATTCCAGAGATTCTGAGGATTTTAGGAACTGTATGAAAGGAAACTAAGATTAAGACTAAATATATATTTTGCAATATCAGCAAATTCAGTTGGCTCTGCCTTTAGAATACCTTCCCGCTCCTTCACCTCCTAGGCACCACTATCAGCCAACTAATCAGTCTGCAGGAGACAGGCCTGGGTCATGCTCCCACCTTGGCCCTCCATAATCTGTATTCCACATTATCCCTATGAAGAGCAAATCAAATCATGCCATTCCTCTACAATGTCATGTCTTAGAATAATACCCTCAACACAAGGACCTCATGGCATGTCTCCTACATACTACCTCATAACACTCTTGACCTTGCCCTTCTGCAGTGCCCTCGCCTGTGAGATTTACACTTTTTTTTTTCTAATTTTTTTCTGCCTGGAATATATTTTACCCGGACATCCAGTTTCTCCCTATCTTTCTCCTTTCAAGTAGCAATTTCCACCAAGTGTGCTGTAATCTCAGCAACTCAAGAGGCTGAGGCAAGAGGATTGTCAAGTTCAAGACCAGCATCAGCAATTTAGCGAGGCGCTAAGAAACTTAGTGAGACCCTGTCTCAAATAAAAAATAAAAAGGGCTGGGGATGTGGCTTAGTGGTAAAGTGACACACCGTACCAAGACAAAACAAAACAAAAAAACTGTCCCTGTTCAATCTTCCCTCATCAACTATATAAGATAGTCCAAGTGCCCTAAGGCTACCTGTAGATAACACTAGTGCTGTTTTATTTTTCTCCATAGCATTTATTACACCTGATATATTATGTTAGAATGTAATTGAAATGAATGGATTTATCTGTCACTGACTGTTCCAAATGCTTACCACAGAGCCTAACACAGTAGACTCTCCGTAAATATTTACTAAAACAATCAACAATTCCCTAAACAGGTACTGACAGACCAAGAAAAGAAGGTGATGTAAACGTGGGAGGTAGAGAACAAACTCAAATGACTCCGAGAGCTCTGTTACTGCTACTCACTAACCTGCTTTGAGCCTGCTATAGTTTGGATCTTAAGTAGCCTCCAAAAGCCCGCATGGTAAAAGCTCACTCCACAGGATGGCACTGTTGGGAGGTGGGGCCTAGGGGGAGCTCTTCAGGTCATTGGCAGCAGGCCTTTAAAGGGAATTGTGGGAGCCCCAGTCTCTCTCATTCTTTTTGCTCCCTGACCATGAGGGGAGTGGGTTGGGTTTTTTTGTTTGTTTGTTTGTTTGTTTGTTTTAAAGAGAGAGGGACATTGAGAGAGACAGAGAAAGAGAGAAACAACTTTATTTAGTTTTTTACATGGCCTTAGTTGCTCCAACACTCAGTTGTGTACATGGTGCTGGGGCTTGAACCCGGGTCCTCGTGCTTGCCAGGCAAGCGCCAAAACTGCTGAGCCAATGCTCCAGCCCCAAGAGGCATGGTTTTGTGCCAGTGCATGCCTGCCATGATATACTCCTCCACCATGGGCCCAAGAGCAATGCAGTCAACCCAGTTGTGGACTGAAACCTCCAAAACTGTGAGTCAAACTAAGCCTTTCTCTTTTTAAACTCATTGTCTCAGGTATTTATTATAGTGACAGAAAGCTGACCAGCTCACAGGCTTATCCAAATGTGAGATCACCTCTGGGAATTAACTAACCTTCTTGGGAAGTGTTGGATAAAATATCATAAAAGAAAAAGTTATCATGAGAAAGCTGGAGGACTGCACAGAAATAAAGCTCTTCCCTTGCCCCATCTCAAAACACTCAATTCACTGTTCCCCATGCGGCAGGCGCTCAATAATAAATGCCTGGATCCAAGACTATTCTGCAAGAGGGACAGGGGAAACGGCATTTTCTCATGATTTGAGCTTAGTCTACTGATCAAAGGGAGAAGACTGCTGCAGTAGGAGAGGCTGACTCTTCAGATTCTCACAAAACCAAATTCCTAGCTATGTCTTGTATGGGAAGGGCACATTTCATGCATTTGGGGAGAGAGGGGGGAAGTACTCAGACTATGCTATTTTTAAGTTATTTGGTGAGAATGGCTATTTTTCTCTCTGATATTCCTGCACCGCCCAAATGTCATGTTTCCATGCACTGCTGTCTGGGTGCTCTCAAAGGCACGCTCCGAAGGGAAAGGGAGGGGCCATGTGCTCATCTTCTCACATGCTGCTACCGTTGATTTTTTTTTTTTTAAAGCTTTGTGACCTAGAAAGGAGATGCACGGTATGAATGATGCACAGGCTGCAGAGAGCATAGGGCGTCATCAGTCTATTTATATCTCCAGGAAGGAAAAAATGAGTACAGAGCAATGACTCTATACTCCAAGGACTGGGTATGCAAAGATCATCTGGAAGAAACAATAAACAACACAGCCAGGGAGGCATTTGTGCCATCAGTGAAAAATAAAAGGTGACGCTATATTCCTATTTTCCTTGGTCTTTCCAAATTTCCGTCTCTTTTCAAAGCATTTCATGCTGATCCTCTGCCATTTGCTGCTACTGGGCAAAGCATCCCAAGTCTGAGTTAGAGACTCTGCCATCCACATTTTGAAACCTGCCTTCATTGTGTATGCACATACACATATTTGGCTATGCTCTGCAACCACTTGGATGCACCCTACTTCTTTGGGAAATGCTTTTCAGCCTTAAAAAAGCATTTGGAAAAAGCCTTACAGTTACTTGTGTGATTTAACTGCAAAAAGCAGAGGGAAATGGGATTTACACAGGCCTGTGCAGTTCCATAAAGAAATATTTTCCCCAAGGTATGCAGTCAGTTTCTCTTCAGTGGTGAAACATTTGCAGGACAAGGCAGCTGTAAGCACTTATTCCTACATCACTAGAGAATCATATGCCAGGCTTCACCTCTAGATTTCCACTTGTTTCTAAAGTAAGCAGCAGTACAAAGTGGGCCCCAACAGAAATGATGCTCTAAAACTTACCCATTTTGTTTTTCTGTGACCCATGTACTTGTGCAATTTCTGCAAGCTTGATTTGCTTTCAGAGTTATTTAACTAGCAGTGGT
Organism: Aplodontia rufa; assembly: GCA_004027875.1. Lineage (NCBI taxonomy): Eukaryota > Metazoa > Chordata > Mammalia > Rodentia > Aplodontiidae > Aplodontia > Aplodontia rufa. The sequence goes on from PVKS010010263.1 coordinate 55,189, forward strand.
GATGGGTTTGCTGACAGCTGGGTAGAGTACAAGGTGTTTTTGTAAGGCTTAACATTAGATATTTCCTAGTGCAAAATCTACAGATTCACATAGACTCAAACTTGGAGGCTGGATTCCGTAATAGAACGCAAACTGATTTATTTTGATTACACTGAAGTTTCACAGTAAACACTTCCTGCTTCAATTACTAGGTCTTCTCATCGCTTCTGAGGCAGACAATTTAAGGCTTGCTTCACTCTTTCCTTTCATCTGGTGAAATCAACTTTAGTTTTAATTCGCCAGACACACACCTCATCGCTCTCTTCACCTCCTCCACAGCCTCGAGGCTGCGTCTTGAATTGTTCAGATCACGGAGAATGAATGCTTTTAATTCTTGCATTTCAAAAACCTGCAAGCTAACTTTTGTGCTTGTAAATTGTCAATAGTTTACTATCAATGAAATTCTTAAATCAATTGGCACATACAGGAAACAGAGCAAAAGAGTCCATGGATTTAGAATCACAGTAGTAAACTTACATGATTGACTATACTTCTCAGAGAGTAAAAGACTGACACACACACACACACACACACACACACAACTAATACAAGCAATTCGTTTTGTCTTTTTGAGGGGAGAGTGGGGGTGGGCTTGTGAGTTTAAGAGGCATTCCTGGTTTTTGTTCATGTGCATTCAGTGCCAGAAAGAAAAAGTGGGCAGTGTAAAAGCTAATGAGAGGGAAGAAAGATTTAATGCACATGAAAAAGCGACATTCACGAGAGGTAGAAGAGAAAAGGAAAGCAGAACAGAAGTGAAAACTCAGCCACAGGTACTTTTAACTAACAGGTACCTAAGGAATATTTGCACGTGATTATTCGATGGAGGGGAAAGGAATGATGGGGCTGCATCGTCTTTGGAGATTCGTCCACTTGCACTGCACAGCCAAGGGAATGAACCTGGTTTCCACGCGCTTGGTAACTGTAAAGCTCCCGCGTTCTTTAAACATTCCGCTACATAAACCAGCTCCGCGGAGGCCTCCCAGCTCCTCCTTGGCTGCTATTGTCACATGGAGACCAATGGGCACTTACACAATTTGTTGTTCTTTCCATTGATTACACAAGTGCAAACATGCAGCGGGGAGTTTTGAGCAACTGGGGGAACTTTCTGAGAGGCAGAGGAACCCTGTTACATTTGCTAATTGTAAAGGGTAGACCAACAATGAATACCCATTTTTGTAAAAGAAATTTCATTTCCATGTTGATACGGATTTGTGTGATTTCCATACTGAATATTTAATGTATGCTAATGTATCTCTTCATAATTTTCAGCGTAATTACTTTGAAGCCAGATAAAGCAAATGGATCTACTCAGATATACTTAACTTACACAGAAAATGGAAAAAGATATACTTGTTGTGCAATTAAAAGAACACAGGAAAAACCAATTACTGGTCAAATTTTTAGATCAAACCTATTTCCATCACATTTCCTCATTTTATATCTGATACTTTATTCCCAGTAACATTCATTATTCATTTGAAAACATGGTAAGGTATTACGCTAAACAGCTTGTATCAAGTAATTCTAGAATAACTTTGTTTGTAATTGCCTCTCTCTCCCATGTCCTCACATCAACACAGTTAATCAAGCTTCTATATGCAAGGTAGCAGGGAGGAGCAAATAGACAATTTAAAAATATCTATAGATGGGGCAGAATAATATTTTCTAGTATTATATTTATATTAAATTTATGTGTTAGGCAGCTTTTTGTCACTTTGACCAAAATACCTCACAATGATTTCAAGGAGGAAAAGTTTATTTAGGGGTCATGGTTTCAGAGGTTCAACCTGTGGTTAGCTGATCCCATTGCTCTGGGCCCAAGGAGAGATAAGCATCATGGTGGAGGAAAACTGTCAGTTCATAGCAGGCAGGGGGCGGGGAGGGAAGGAGGAGAACCAGGGAAAAGCCAAGGGCACACCCCCGTGACCCACTTCTTCCAGTCACAAGTCATCATCCAGTGGTTCATTCAGATCATTGATCCATCGAATGGATTATTCCACTGGTGAGCCTACAGCTCCCATCAGCTAACCACTTCCCGTCTGAATGTTCCTGCATTAACACATGAGCTTTTGGGGGGTACTTCAGATCCAAATCACAATGGTGTGCCTCAAATCAGTCTATGTATCTCCTTGCAAAAAGAAATCAGCTATTAGAGTTGACAAAAACTGAACCAAAGGTCAATAAATATTATGAAAATTATTATTTCTATGGAATTCAATACACCTATAGACGAGTGCCTCAGCCTGGAATTCTGACTTATTCACACTCTGCTTATTATCCTGATTGATGAATTATGAACGATGGTCATGACCTCAGCACACACAAAAAAAGGGATCCTTCAAGCATAATCTGTATCAAAGGAGGACTTGGCCCATGTGCCGTGTCACTCTCTTCTCCTTCAAACTGTCAGTGAACAGGACAGTTTCAACACGTGTTTTTGTGCCCCAGCACATTTAATACTTACATTTATTAAGTTCAAACATGTTTCAATATTCAAGGCCTTAAAATGAGACAATAATTTTAAAAGACACATAATCAAGCGTCTTAAAGTTTTTTAGTTTTAACTTCCAAACTTGACCCCATTTTTAAAAACTACTAATGTATCTCCAAAGAACTGCCCTACAAACTTTAACACATGGCAGTGCTGTTGAATTTCCATTCGTCTTCCGTTTGCAGCCAAGCCACGTGGTAGGACTGCACTTCCCTCTCTCCTTGACCTTTAGTGCGGTTATGTGAAGTCAGTGCAAGCACGCACAGGTGGCATGTGTCACAACCAGCCAGAAATACCAACAGCCAGTGGAGATTTTACATGTTTTCTCCACTCCTCAACATGATTGTGGGAGTACCTGTCAGGTGAGCTCTCTACCACCGAGCCATGTCCCCAGCCCACGTGGTAGTACCAGTGAAGTAGAAGTAACTATGATAACAGGGTCTTCCTCCCAACCCACATGGACATGAAGGAAATCTTTTTTATTATAAGGCATTAAGACTCTTGCAACTGTTGTTACTACAATCTAACTTAGCTAGTACACATACCTGGTTGTGATTATATATCATGGGAAATTTGAAAGAATTTTTAAAAAAGTCATTCTAATAATATAATATGTAGTGTTAATAAGTATCACTAATTTAATTTCATTTTGGTGCAGAACTACATGCCTAGAAAAATTTTCAAACTTTGTATGAATCAAGTAGTTCAATATTTAACACTAAATGAGAACAACAGAGTGGAAAAGTGGGGTCTGTGAAAGGTCATCCAGAAGGAGACACTAATCTAGAGAAAAGTAGAAAAACAAGACAAGGAGGACTAGGGGTGTGGCTCAGTGGTAGTACATTTGCCTGGCATGCGTGAGACCCTAGGTTCAATCCCTGCACACACACACACACACACACACACACACAGAGAGAGAGAAAAATAAAAGAAAGACATGACAAGGATAATTCAGAAAACGGAAAGTGGTTACAAATGAAGCAAGACCTTGTACAACATGGGAAAGAGCACAGATGTGCGCTGTGGACCCTGGGAACACGAAGATTGTAAGCAGATGTACTATGCAATCAGATCGTAATTCCCAAAGATTCCTTTCTGCAGTTTGAAGGCATGGTTGGAGGGAAGGATGTGTCAGAATACAAGGTGAGTGAGATGGAAAGGGTAACGGAGAGCATCACATTACTCATTCTGCTCACGAAACATGCCATGAGTGATCGTAGCTTTACAGAATCAATGCACATCATTCATTTGGGACCAAATGTTCTCTAAAATCAGAGGGTAGAGGTTAATGGTCAAGGCCACACTCTGATTTCAAGTTGCAACTTCTAGCATATACTAGTTGTACAATATCGTGGATTCTTTAACCATAAGTTCTTAACCTTTGGGGTTAATCGTAAAGATTAAGTAATATATGTATCATGTCTGTTTTGCAAAGTCCATGGCTCTCAGTGAGAGCTCTTGTCAATCCAGCACATTTTACGACCAATGACATAAATAATTGATTATCTTTTAATAACATTTTTTTTGCATTCTTCTCCCACTAGTGATGTTATCTTTGCTCCACCTGTTAAATCCCACCCTCCCATCAGGATCTGTTTCAAATACTGTCCACTCCATGAAGACATCTCTGAATGCTCTGCGCATCCCAGGAAATAATCTTTTCATTCTAAACCATAACATAGACTCTAACTTCTCCGTGGTACTTGATTATGTATTATTTGCAGGTTTTATTTTTTAAACCATATTCTACTTTCTTCAGCCAGCATTACTTCTTATTTATCTACTTATGTTACCAGTAGCACTCAGTTGTAAAGCCTTGAACTTACTCATCTTCCCTGTTGAAGAATTCAAGGAATTCGATCCATTTCTAACAGAGAATTGGATTATAATTTATTGGCATAATGTATACCGTGTTTTTATTCAAAAAGCATCAGAAACAACTATTTCAAAAGCCAGTCATTTTGTTCTTCCTTTTGCAAATAATGCAAGGTTTGGCATATTGATGACAAATCCCAAAGCAAAATTTATAGTGTCTGATAGAAAACTCCTGGCTCCTGCATTCCAGGAGCTGAAAGGGAAGAAAGCTCATCTTCCACAATTGGTCAGATAGAATTCTTCACTCCCAGGACCATAAAGATGTCACAAGGCAGATAAGGATCCTTGTAAACAACTGGCTGTTGAAAACAGTTTGATTTTTCCCCAGACTCAGTCACTAAGCAAACCTAGTGTTCCTTGATACTTTGTCTGCAGTAAACAAGCCTGGGAGAAGGGTTGTGTAAGGGATCAGACTTGTTGAGAAACAGCCACCACTTACAAAGCAATAGGACCAGCAGTCTGATCCTTGCATCCTGAAAAGCAGTCCAGGCTAGGTCTCTTCAGATAAGTGATCAAGCAAAATTAAAAGAGGCTTAGAGAACAGTTCCAGCTTACCACCCTATTGCCACTACTCTGAGCTAGGCTTTGACCTTTCATCTCTACCCCCTGAACTTGCATCTGGAGTAAGTCCCAAGCACACTAATAGGGTCACAGAGCCATTCCACCAATTTCCTTGCCTTTATAAATTATTTTGGAATATAAGTCTTTTTGAGGCTAAATCTTAAAAATTAAATCCCAACTCCTACCTGTAAACTAAAACGTAATATCCTAGACAAAGCACATCACTCTAAGTTTTTCAGAGCTCTTCTAAAAAGTTAATTCTTGGGGCTGGAGTAGTGGCTCAGCTGTTACAGTGCTTACCTGCATGTATGAGGATACAGGTTCAAACCCCAGCACCATGTATACAATGAAGTGTCAGAGAAACAAAAAAATTAACTCTTTCAAACATCCCTTGCACAGGTTACTTTCATATTCATTAGTGTCAAAACTTAAACTAACTTTCTTTGGATCTTACGCTATACAATGTTTTAATTTTTTTCCTTATCTTCATATAGTACCCAAATAAAAATCAGAAAAAAATATCAGCAAGATGGGGCTCGAGCTGTGTCTCGGCGGATACAGCACTTGCCTGGCATGCGCAACTACGCTGGTTTGAACCCCAGCACCACGTACACAATGAAGCGTTGGAGCAACGACAGCCACATAAGAAACTAAATAAAATTGATTCT
>PVKS010010264.1:0-42871 GCA_004027875.1 Aplodontia rufa
AAAAAAAAAAAAACCTCACAGAACACAGCCAGAATTTTCAAAATGTCTAGGATGAAATGAGAATAAACAATCTAAGAGTAATTGGGATACAGGAAGAAATGAAATACAAACAAATGGTATAAGGAATGTTCTCAATGAAACAGTTAAAGAAAATATTTCCCAAATAAAAATAGAGTCAGATATGCTCATCCAGGAAATGTGTAGGAAATCCAATAAGTCTCATCAAATGAGAAGCTCACCGAGTCACATCATATTAAAAATGTACAACAGGGAAATAAAGGAGAGAATATTAAAAACTGAAAGAAAGAAATGCCAAATCACATTCAGAGGCAAACCAGAGGATCACCTCTGACTTACAACTCAGACCCTAGAAGCAAGAAGATTCTGGAAGGAGATATTTCAATCTCTGAATGACCACAATCTATAGCGAAGAATTCTCTTTCCATCAAAATTCAGCTTCAAATTTGATGGAGAAATAAGAACATTTCACAATAAGATCAAACTTGCAGCATTCATGAACAGAAAACCAGCATTACAAAGAATCCTCAAAGATAAACTCCAGATAGAAGAACAATCAAACAATCCTCAAAACACACAAACAGGAAATTCAATAAAGGCACATGCTATCAATAATCAAGATAGCACAGAACTCACTAATAAAATACAATGACTATGAACCACAACCACATAACTATCCTAACACTGAATGGGAATGTTCTCAATGCACCAATCAAAAGACACAAATTAGCAGACTGTATCATAAAACAAAATCCAACAATATGCTGCTTAGACACCTGCCTTACAGCCAATGGTATCCACAGATTGAGGGTAAAAGAATGGAAAAAAAATCTACCATGTGTATGGCCCAAGAAAGCAAGCTGGTGTTGCAATACTTATATCTGAAAAAGTAGATTTGAAACATAAACTAAGCAGAAGAGATAAAGAAGGCCACTACATCTTAATATAAGGGAACAATACAACAGAAAGTAATTATATACTCTCTAAACACCAACACTCCCAAATATGTGGAAACATTACTCCATAACATAAAACCACTCGTGGACCTCAATATAATCACACTTAGAATCTTTAATACTCCTCTATCACCAACAGACAGATTGTCAAAGCAAAAAAAACCCCAAAACAAAAAAAACACCCCCAAACAACAACAACAACAACAACAGAAACCAAAAACCAAAAGACAAAACAAAAAACAATGAAGATATCTCCAGACTAAGCAATTTCATAAATCAAATGGACTTAATAGGCACCTGTAGAATATTCCACCCCAAAGTGGCTGAGTATTCCTTCTTCTCAGTAGCAAATGAATATCCTTCTTCAAAATAGATCATATTATAGTTCACAAAGGAATTCTCACCAAATAGAAAAAAAAGTAGATATTATTCCCTGTATCCTATCAGACCATGATAGATGATAGGTGGGAGGGATGGGAGAGGGAGCAAGGATAGGGAGGGATCTGTGGAGATAATCAATAATGTAGCATACTCTTCACCCCCCCTGAGAATCCAGATAATACTTATGTAATTATTTAATTCTGGAAAATTCATAATCTAAGCATTTATATCACTTGTAAGAGTGAAATATAGAAGAATCAAGAGACTTGGGTATGGGTAATGTGCATGTAATTCTGGTTTAAGAACAAATGCATATCATATTATTACTTTATATGCATTTATGATTGTACAATAACTCAACTCCTTAAAATTTTTAAAAAAGTGATTAATATGATTATAAAGAGAGATGACATAATTTCTATTAAAATCATGAAAAAACATGTTTCTAAGGTTTGTTCTGATTCTTAAGAAGCACATCTTGTTCTGAATGTTTCTCTTCTTACTTGTTTTTGTTTTTGTTTTCCTGCTTCTATGATTCTCTGCCTTTCCCTTCTGGTGAACTCACTCAAATCTAGAGTTTTCACTTAGGAAAACTCTACATATGTAGAAGATGATACTCCAAAACTCAACTCCTTCTTTGTCTTCCATTGTCCCACTTAATATCCCATTCTTTAGTCTGGAACTTGGCAGGGATATGTAAGGTATATTCCCTTTTAAAACCTACCAATTGCTTTTCCTACTTAGGAAGTCACTGTGCTGCTAACAGAATGGGCTTTGGACTGGTATCTTTATTTCCAGTCCCATTTCAGTATCTCTGAATAATCTTAGCCTGACATAACCAATCCATCAAAGTATGGATTTCCACTGAGTCAAGAAGTAGCTTTGGAATTTTTTTTTAGCATCACATTCAATTGCTATTACCAATTAATTGAAGTTGCCACATAAGTTGAAACTTATTTTCTATCTTTGAGATAAATTATCTCTAGAATTCAGCAGTTATAACTAATAGTTGGTTTTCAGGTTTTGTTCAGCACATTTGTGGGTAAGTAGCGTGAAGGATGGGTGGACTTCAGGAAGAATGCTCTCACTACAGTTTTAAATGCATGTGTTTAACCTAAAATTGGGGCTCTACCTTCACATTTTTCTTCTCTGAGCGGTACATTGGATTGGGATATATATTGCCTTTTATCTTACTGGACACAGTCAAATCCAATCTGCCTGTCTCTCAAAGAGGCACCTCATCAAGCTGTACCAGCTACAGTTTCTTTTCTGCTATCTGCAGCTGTGTTCTGGTGTTTCCAACTGATTTGCACTGCATCCTTGGAGCAATTAATCTAAGAGCTCTGTTAGGAGCATGGACATCTAGACCCTGGAGTCAGCAACACTTTCAAAAGACTCTAGAGAATAGGACTGGAAGGCTTTGTTTGACTTACAATAATTGTTGTAAAGTACACGTAACATAAAATTTACCATCTTTTTAAGAGAACAGTTCTATAGTATTAAGTATATTCACATTGTTATGCAACCAAGTTCCAGAACTCTCTTCATCTTGCAAAATTAAGACTCTATGCTTGGACTGGAGTGTTGGCTCAGTGGTTATATCACTTGTCTGGCATGCATGAGTACATGAGTTTGAACCCCAGCACCAAGTACACAGTGAAGTGTTGGAGCAGCGAAGGCCATGTGAAAGTCTAGATAAAAACTGGTTCTCTCTCTCTCTCTCTCTTTCTCTCTCACTCTCCCTCTCTCTTAAAAAAGAAGACTCTATACTCATGAAAAAGCAATTCCTTATTGTCCCTTCTCTCAGTTTTTGTCAACCACCATTCTACTTTCTGTCTCTGTGAATAAGTTTCTCATATAAGCCAAGTCATATAGTATATGTATTTTTATGACTGGCTTTCTTCACTTAGCACAGTGTCCTAAAAGTTCATTAATCTTGTACCATAATGAATATTATTTCATTGTATGTGTATAGAAAAACCACACTTTGTTCATCCATTAATCTGCCAGTGGACACTTGCATTGTTGCTACTTTTGGTCATTATGAATAATCTGCTATGAACATGAGCATATAAATATATTTCTTAAAGACTGTTACAGTTTAGATATGAGGTGTCCCCCAGAAGCTCATTTGTGAGACTATGCAAGAATTTTCAGTCAAAGTGATTAGATTATGAGAGCTGCAACCTAATCAGTGGACTGATCCACTTGAGCTGATTACCTGGGTGGTAACTATATGCATATAGGGTCTGGCTAGAGAAAGTAGGTCACTGGGGGGATGCTTTGGAGGCTTATACTTTTTCTCTGGTGAGTAGAGTTCTCCTTCTTTCTCTCTACTTCCTGGTTGCCATGTTCTGAGTTGCTTTCCTCTTCTTTTTCTCCATGATGCTCTTTCTCACCTTGGATCCAAAGTTATGGAGTTGGTTGATCATGGACAGAACCTCTGAAACATCCTCTAAGTTTTTCTTGTAAGTTCTTTTGGCCATAGCAGCAAAAAACCTGACTGAAACAGAAGGAGGTACCAAGAAGTGGTTTTTTTCCTGTGACTAACCTGATCATGTGCTCCAGAAGATTTTGGAACTTTTTGGAAATTGTGGGAGGAAATTTGAGAAGTTTAGTGATGCAAGGTAGAAAAGCTTGGGATGGCAATACACCTTAGCATCAACCACATGGTTCTGGTTCTGCAGGAGTATAGGGATGCTGGAATTAGAGGATCATGGAGGCTTACCCTGAGATTTCAAAGGAAGGCCTAGGAGGCCAGGTAAAGCATAGCAGGGTTGTGGTTCCTGTGGGCTGCTCCTGAGAGGAAAATGCATAAGGTTGTGAGAAGGAAGCAGTGGAGACCCCAGATATTAAGAGATGCCAATAACTTAGAATATATGCTGAGGAAATCTGCAGAAATAGAGCAGAGACAAACCAAGAGAGAGGGCATGTGGGATGCAAATGGGAAGGCCATAGGGACAGAGTTACATAAGCCTTTTGGTGAGAATATCATACTCTAGATGCTGGATGTGGACCTGTAGGACTTATTTGTCCAGGTGGATTTAGGTCTTACTTTGTTTCCATCCCTTCTTTCTATGCCCTATCTCTCCCTTGTGGAATGGAAATATTTAATCTGTGCTGTTATATATTGGATATACGTAACTTGCTTTTGATCTTTACAGGGGAAAATATCCATGTGTTTGTCTTGAGTCTCAGATGACTTGAATTTGATCTTTTGGGCAATTCTATAACTGTTAAAACCATGAGGACTCTTGAAAATGGACGAAATGTGTTTTGCTTTGTTATATGGGCATGAGCTTTTGGGGGCCAGTGTGTAATGTTTTGGTTTATTTTTTTTTACTTCATTTAAACTTAAGTGCATGTTTATTAAACAAAGCCTGTAAAAAAATATTTACCATGTCTGTTACATGAAACACACAGGAACAGCATTTAACAGAAATTCATCGACACCTCCTAACATATTTTATTATAAATACAGGTATCAAAACAATCCTGAACATATTTTTGATACTATTAGTAGTTAGCACCCACACCGCTTCAAAAATTACCACAATTTGTGACAATATTCATTGTACCTGCTACTTAAACAATTTCAACTGCAGCTCTTTCCCTAAGAGATGGATAAAGCATGCCATTTCTGTTTTTTCTTCTTGAGATTTTATTTTTCAGAAACACACAAGTTTCCACTGCCATGTGAAACTTCTGGCCATGCTTTCCTCTTGTAAACCTGAATTCTATATTGAGTACTCCAGGTTCATGTTTAAATGACAGTGCCTTAACAAGAGAAAGAAAAACTGTACTGCATTTTTCCTCCTGTTACAATACATTCTTACAAATGTCCGGGTCATGTTTACCAGCAGGAATTCTTTTACTTAATTTGTGGGTATTTTGCATTGTGATATTTAATCAAGACATTAATATGAGTAGAAGGTTGTTGATTTAAGACAAGTTTGAGATTCACTAAAATTAATTGTTGTACGTTTGTCCTTCTGGTGGCTGTGGAAGCTTCATATTTTCTTTGGACATCATTAGACGTCTTAGCTCTTGAAGTACAACTTTAATGCTATATGAATTTTGCCATTTTGCTAGCACTGGTATGCTCCGTGCATCCACCATTCCACTGGAATTATTTATTCCATTCATATTAATTTTTGTTACAAATCTAACTGATGGAGGAGCTTCTGGATATTTAGGTCCACATTCTACTTTCAGGCTATATATTCTGTTTTCATAATTTGTCCTTGGTGGCCCAATAATCATGCCTGTCCACCTTGTAAGTGTCATATCTTCATCATCTTCAAGTCCCCAGCTAACTGTACCATCTCCTACTCCTTTTTGTCCTTCTTCAAGTTCTTCCAACAAGCGAAAATTACGAGGAACTTTAACTCCTGTGGAGACCGCCATCTTCTCCTACAGCCCGACGCAGCCGTCCGCATGCAATGTTTTGGTTTAGATGTGAGGTGTCTCCCAAAAGCTCATGTGTGAGGCAATGCAAGAATTTTCAGATAAAATGATTAGATTGTGAGAGCTGCAACCTAAGTAGTGAGCAAGCCAGTTGAATGGATTACTGGATGAAAATTGTGGGCAGGTAGGGTGTGATTGGAGTAAGTAGGCCACTTGGAGTGTGACTTTGGGGTACATACTTTGTCCCTGGTGAATGGAGCTCTCTCTTTGTTTCCTGATTGCCATATCCTAAGCTGTTTTCCTCCAGTACATTCTTTCACCATAATATTCTGCCTCATCTCTTAACTCTGCCCAGAGTTAAGGATTTGACTAACCATAGAGTTAAGGAATTGGCTAACCATAGACTGAACCTCTGAAAGTGTGAGCTAAGATAAACTTTCCCCCCTCTAAGTTTTTCTTGAATCAAGTCTTTTGGTCACAGTGTTGCAAAGCAGATGAAAATGAAGACCTTGCTCAATTATTTTGTATGTATACTCAGATATGGAATTTGTGGATCATATGATGAGTCTGTTTTTAATATCTTCTAGACTTGCCATACTGCTTTTCCTAGTGGTTGCTCATTTTATGCTCTTACCAATAGTGATCTAGGGTCTCAGTTTCTGTACATCCTTGCCTATTCTTGTTATTTAGCAGTTTTTTTTCTTAAAGAGAGAGAGGAACAGTGAGAAAGAGAGAAATAATTTTGTTTAGTTTTTCATGTGGCTTTTGTTGCTCTGACACCACATTGTTTATGTGGTGCTGGGGTTTGAACCCATGTCCTCACTCATGCCAGGAAAGTGCCATAACTGCTGAACCACCACAACCCCTGAGTCATCACTCCAGCCTCTATTTGGTAGTTTTTTTTTTTAATAGTAATTGTTCTAATGAGTGTGAGGTAGTAACAAGTCTTTTTGCTGAACTAATGTATTATTGCATAAAAATTATTTCCCTGCAATTGTTTATAACAAAAGTGTAAGGTGGACATCAGATATAACCAAAATTATTGCACCGTTACTAGCCACTAGTCATTTCAGCCTCAGTATAAATTGTCTACATTTTAAAATTTTATATCGGTCATCTGCTATGTAATAATTTACTAAGGAAAGAGGGGCTTAAACGAGCCTTAAGATCATACTTCTGCTTTTACTGAAATTAGAACCTCAATGAATTGGTAAATTATGGCTGGCAAATGGATTAGAGGTCAGAGTAGAATCAGTAAGCTCTACCAAATTCAACTGATCATATTTAAGGAGGTAAGTGCTGCAGTATAAACTTCCAGGTTCTTTCAGAAGATACAAGTATTTCCAAAACCATGAGTCTATACTATCTCCCAGCCCCTGAAAGACACTCCATATTCTGAATAAATTAAAAAGTATATCATGAGGTTGAATGAGCACCATGTTGCCAGACAGATAAAATCATGTCTTTTGAATATTGAATACTGTAGACATTTAAAAAGACATATGAAAAACACAGCACTGGCTCTTATTTATTTTAGCACTATTTTAGAATTCCAGAAATCTTTTTTTTTCCAATGCAAAAATTTATCATTATCTGTAAAGGATTTAAAGCTATTCCTGGAATTGTAGATTGGTCGTGTTTTGTAGAGATAAAGACTGGCTTGCTGCAACTGGGTATGTAATTGTGTCTATTATCCCCTTGCAGGCAGTGGGGGACCTTGTGGCATGAGCACAATGTGCTCTTACTTTCACCCTGCAGGAAGTGGAATCCCCTTGCTGCCTCTGGAAGTCAGTGATACACAGTTCGTATTCCCAAACATGGTGTTGTAGAGTGTTTGGAGTTACCATGGCTTGATGACTTCACGACCTTGATAGATAGGACGCCTGTAGCCCATAAGGTTTAGCGGGGACTGGACTGCTTTTTTTTTTTTTAAAGAGAGAGAGGAGAGAGAGCTTTCTGAGGAATCTTAGAATTTTAAAAATGTGGACTCAGGAGAAGACATCAAATATCAAATAGTCTACAGTTTATACTGAAAACTAAAAAGCTTCTTTTTTCCTTATTTCCAGTTCCATTTGGAAAAAAATTGTGGTGAAGGCTTTTTAAAAGATCTTTGATGAACCTTTCAAACATATAATGCAGACAGAGCAATATAGTTAATGTTCTTGTACCAACAATTTCGCTTCAGTAGCTATCAATACCTATCATTCTTTCATCTATACTTCTGTTCCCTGCTCCTTACTCAATAATCTTGAAAAATGTATAAAATGAGCATAAGGTTTTAAAATATTTTTCTCACTGAAAAATTGATGATTATTGTTATGATTGGAGAGGTAAAGTTTGATCTGTAATTTATTTTGACATATATCTAAAACCATGTGAAAACAAAACTGTTCATAATATCTTATCAATTGCAATTTTAGAACAAATCAATTAGCTTGAAAGTAGCATTTGGTCCTCATTCATTCATCCACTGAACATCTAGTGAAAACCTATTATGTTCTAAATAGTTTTCTAGGCATTGAGAAGACAATAATGACCAAAAGCAACTGAAATTCTTTCCTTAATTAGTTTGTATCCTGGAGAAGGTGAGAGAGAGAGAGAGAAAGAGAGAGATTAAAGCTGCAGTATTAACTAGAGGTAGCATGGCTTGATGACTTCATGAATTTGATCAAGATACGAAAGCCCCTAAGGATTAGCTGGGCCTTCTCAGATGCTATCTGATCAGGAGGTGAGGGGGGAAGCCTTGTGGAAGCATGGACTGTTGCTGTTTTGGTAAGAGAAACAGTAAGTGCAAAGGTCTAGAGGTGGCATGTGGTCTAGTTTATCCTGTGAACAGCCAGGAAGCCAGGATGGTGGAGGAGAGGAACTCAGAGAGGAGGAATGAGAAGTAAGAGGAGGAATAGCAGCTTGTTTAGGGACATCTTGAGGACTTAGGTTTTCAGGGATGATGAACTTGAACAAGGGCGTTTAGTTGGCCAATAGAATATTGAGGAGCAAAGTACTGATCTGATCAAACCAACTGGCATCAAAAGACGTAGCTGAGTCTAGTTTTCACATAAGCCAAATCTCCTGAAGTAATTTGGAAAGCACCAAAATTTGATCACCCCAATCAAATACAAATACTGATATACTGGGCATGTTTACTTTTCTAGGTTGTTTTATTCCTGGGTTGTTTTTAATATTCTCCCTTCTTTGTAAGGCTGGCCAGATAGAACTTCCAATGAACCACTAGTTTTCCTTAGATAAACCTTATACCCAATCCTGCTTCTTATTAATGGGTAATGTTTGCATCAGTAACCGTTTAGTTTTCTCACAGAGCACTGAGAGATCACCTGCTGCTGTGAATAACTCCTTAAGTCACTTGGATGCCTTACGCAGGGCCATCTTGATTGCACCACTTCCGTCTTATAGACATCATTCATTTGGGAGATTTCAGACATACTTCAAATGTCTATATTATCTGCTTTACTATTATGTTTTTGAAAAAGTTGGATTTGAAAAACAGTTTCCTTGCTTTTGGTTAAATCCTGATGTAACGTGATTATTGATTCCATTAGCTGCATACACGGTGGTTCAGTATTGTCTCAGGGAAACGCATTCATTCCTGTTCACGGGTGGCAGGGTGTGTTTATTGCACTATGTGAGGGCTTCCAAAGAAAGGTGAGATTGCTCATGATGAGCCATAATTTTCAATTATTCAGAACCAAGTCCAAATTCAATGAAAGCTGTGTAAGTGGAGAGACATAGCTTATGATGAAATTCAAAAGGGGGAGATGGATTGGATATCAGTCTATGAGAAGCAATTGGATATCAGCGTCAGGTAGAGGCAGAGACAAAGGTACTCTTAAGTAGCTTGCATAAAACTTGCTTAGCAGGTTTTATATGTTTGTTTTAAAGATCATTTTTTTTTTTGCTTATTCAAAAATAAGCAAAAGAAAATTGATTAGAACCTACTGGGAAGTCACAACTGTATTACATGATGGAAGAGACAAAGGAATTATCAGACATGGATTTTACCTATAGCATAATTTTAGACCAATACAACTTCTGGGCTGGAGCAGTGGCTCGGCAGTTACAGCTTTTGCCTGGCATGTGCACGGATGTGGGTTTGAACTCCAGCACCATGTACACAACCAAGTGTTGGAGCAACAAAAGCCACATGAAAAACTAAAAATCGATTCTGTCTCTCTCACTGTCCCTCTCTCTTTAAAACAAAAACAAAAGCAAAACAAAACAACAACAACAACAAAAACAATAACAATTACCAAATGAATCCCCACTCTGCTCTGAATTTTTAGCCTTTAAAAATATTCACAGAATTTGATACTTAATTTATGGCTAAGCAGTCCTTCTTTCTCTAGAAAAAGATAAAAATTAGTTTTACTTTCATCTTTTTTGTATCCCCACATCCTTATTTAGTTATTATTGAAAGAAATTGCTTTTGCCCTTCATGGTTTACTAGTAAGCAATAAAAGGTGGTGGGTGGAACTGAGCTGCATGCCTATCACCAGCAGAGGGGACAGAGATGGCCTTAGCCCACAGCTCAGAAGTAAGAGTGACTTGCACATCTGAAGGTTTTAGTATTCATGCATGGAGGATAAAGAGAAAAATCCAAGTTGCTCGATCTGCTGATGAACCGAGGAATGCGAGGAATGTCTGTTGCCTCCTAGTTTATTCCACTCTGCCAGCTGAGCTCTCATGCTAGCCTGCACTGAATAATCAAAGTCCTTATATAGAGAGCTGCGGCAGGCCCCTCACTAGAAGTAGGAAAACTACCAGTTGGATTGACATCTCAGTACTATATTTAACTGATGGGAGAGAGAAATTAGTCACTTTGTTGGTCCACTTCCTCTTTTGGGCTTTGTCCTCATTTAACTTTTCACAGAGGGCTTTCTGGCTTATTGATTTAAAGATAACATTTATTAGTGTTTTTTAAAATGCAAGACTAAAACGTGCTCTTTTTAGACAAATACAGAGAATGAGAAATGTCCCACCACTAAAAGAAATAACAGTGTGTATACATTTCATTTTGTTCATAGGCACAGTTTTAGCTTCTTTGTTTGTTAGACATCATTTTACCATGCTGCATTTCTTTCTCTTTAGAATATAAATATTAACTCATGTTAATTTTACAAATTATTGGGTTTCCCTGTGACATTTCCATTCTTGCAGATATCATGTTTTAATTATCTCTAACTTCCCTACTGACTTTAGTCAGCTTTTTCATGGCTGTGACAAAAAGACCTGACAGTAACTATTAAAGGAGGAAAAATTTATTTTGGGGCCCACAGTTTCAGAAGTCTGGGTTCATAGTTGACTAACTCCGTTCCTCAGGGCTCCAAGTGATGCAGAACATCATAGTGGAACAGTGTGACGGAGAAAAGTGACTCAGGACTTCACACCAGGAAAGAGGGGGAGGGGGAGAGAGAGAGG
The DNA here is from genome assembly GCA_004027875.1 of Aplodontia rufa. Classification (NCBI taxonomy): domain Eukaryota; kingdom Metazoa; phylum Chordata; class Mammalia; order Rodentia; family Aplodontiidae; genus Aplodontia; species Aplodontia rufa. The sequence goes on from PVKS010010264.1 coordinate 11,196, forward strand.
GAGATACACTCATAGACAAAATATAAACCTCAAAGTCATGACCCCACACACCTACCTCCTCCAGCCACGTCATACCTGCCTACAGTTACCATCCAGTTAATCCCTTTCAGAGGGTGAATGCACTGATTAGGTCAAGATTCTCAAAACCTGATGATTTCATCTCTAAACTTCCTTGGTAGTCTCACACATGATCTTTTTGGGGACATCTCATATCTAAACCATAATGCTATTACTCTCTTTTGCCTTCCACGATCTCCTCTCTACCCATAATCCCCTCCCTCTTCCCTAATAGTTCTTCCTCTATTGATTCCATAGCTTGGTTATTATGAACAGTGCAACAATAAAGATAGGTAGGAAGGTATCTCTGTCATATGCTGACTTCATTTCCTTTGGTGAACATCATATCTGCATAATGTGGTGGTTCTATTTTTAGTTTTTTGAGGCCTCTACATACCTTTCTCCAGAGTGGCTTAAATAGTTCACATCCCCACCAACAGCAATAAGGATTCCTTTTTCTCCACATCATTATTAGGATTTGTTATTTTTTGATAGTAACAATTCTAATTGTGCAAGGTGATTTTTTTTTTAAAGAGAGAGGGACAGAGAGAGAGAGAGAGAGAGAGGGAAAAAGAGAGAGTGAATCAATTTCATTTAGTTTTATCATGAGGCTTTTGTTGCTCCAACATGTTGTTGTGTACATGGTGCTGGGGTTTGAACATGTGTTCTCATGGATGCCAGGCAAGTGCTTTAATCTCCTAGCCACCACTCCAGCTCTGGGCAAGGTGATTTGTGATGCTGCATTTTTAGTCATTGTGACACCTCCCCCACAACAGTGTTTCACTTTAGATAGCTATATTCCTTTGGGAAAAGTTATTTATTTCATGAATCTCCTATTACTGCATAATCTTTCTATTTTATGGTTGTAAATAATCCATCAACAGCATCTTTGTGTCTAACATTTCCCTTAATTAAAAGTGTTCCTTTAAGATACATTTCTTAGAATTGGCTAGGCTTTAGAATTAATCCAGAAGGGAATGAAGGTTTTGAAATTTGAAGATTCTTGATGGTAGTCATTTTCCAAAAATATTGCACTCCCACCAGTGGCATCAATGTGGTATTGAGAGTTTGACACTAAAGTCATCCTCAATCTGCCCATGACTCGTCAAGAAGCTCTTAGAGAGAGAAGATGGAAGAGTGGCTTGATGTCTGTGTGTCCTGCTTTGAATTTTACTTTCCATCTTTGTGATTTGTTTTGCATTTCTTAGAGATCTTGGACTTTTTCTCCACGTAGATCTGTTCTTTGGGTCTGCTGTAGACCTTCTGTATCATTATGGTGAACTTTGAGAGTTAACCTTTGTAATGAGTGTGGCTTGAGCTCTCTCTCTTTTTATTTATTTTTATTGTTTTTTTTTTTTTAAAGAAAAAGGGTAGAGAGAGAGAGAGAGCGGAAGAGAGAGAGAGAAAGAGAGAAGCAATTTTTATTTAGTTTTTCATGTGACTTTCATTCCTCAGACAATTTGTTGTGTACGTGGTGCTGGGGTTTGAACTCATGAATGCCAGAAAAGCGCCGTAACTGCTAAGCCAACGCTACAGCCCCCTCTTTTTAGAATATGATATGTGTATATATTCTTAAATTAGATTTGTCTCCAGATTCCATTCTATTCTCCTACCCTTGCTCCTCCCTCCTGTCCCCTCCCCCCTTCTTCTGATCCCTTTCTATGAATGCCCTAAGTTATGTGTTAGTATGCCTTTGCTGGGTCAAACACATGAGGATTGACTGCCTTTCACACAAGCCTGGGTCTAGCTCCAGCCTCCACAGATGAGTGAAGACATCTAACCCTTGACTCTCTGGGTTAGGCTAACTTCACTCAACATGCTTTCTTCCATCACCATCCATTTAACTTCAAAGGCTGCAATATCATTGTTTCTAATTGCTGAGTAGAACTCTATGGTATATATATTCCAGTTTTTTGATCCATTCATCCAGTGGGGAGCATCTGGGTTGTTTCCATAATTTAGCTATTATAAATTGAGCTGCTGTGAACATGGATATTGCTGTGTTGCTATAACGTGCTGATTCCAATTCCCCTGGAAAAATACGCAGGAGAGGGATAGCTGGATCATAAAGTGGGTTTCTGAGGATTCTCCACATGGCTTTCCAGAGGGGCTGAACTAGTCAGCAGTTCCACCAACAGTGTGCTAGTGTTCCTATCTCTCTGCAACCCCTCCAGCATCTATTAATATTTATATTCTTCATTTTTGCTAATCTGACTGGAGTGAGGTGAAATCTTAACGTAGTTTTCATATGCATTTCTCTAATTACTAGTGATTTAAAACACTTTCTCATGCATTCATTGGCTTGATCAATGTCCTCTGTTGAGAAATTTCTATTTAGCTCTTTGGTCCATTTATTGATTGAGTTATTAGTGTTTTTGAGGTTGAGATTTTTGAAGATTTTGTAGATTCTGGATATGAGTCCCCTGTCAGAAAAATCACAGGCCATGATTCTCTCCCATTCTGTAGGGAGTCTCTTGACAATTTGGATCATTTCCTTGGTGGTGCAAAAGCTTTTTAGCTTTATGACATCGCTCTCACTGATTTTTGACTTTAATTCTTTTACTTTAGGAGTCATATTGAGAAAGTCTTTGACTTTTCCCTAATGCTGGAGTGTTGGTTCTAATTTATCTTCCAGCAGTTGCAAGGTAGCTGGTTTAATTCCTAGTTCCTTGATCCGTTTTGATTTGATTTTTGTGCAAGGTGAACGATAAGGGTTTAATTTAAACTTTCTGCAAGTGGCTGTCCAGTTTGTCCAGCACCATTTGTTGAATAGGCTGTCTCTCCTCCATGTTATATTTTGTCCCCCTTTGTCAAAGATCAGATGCTTGAAGATTTGTGGGCTTGTTTCAGGTTCTTCTATTGTATTCCATTGGTCTGCATTCCTACCTTGATACCAGTACCATGCTGTTTTTGTTACTACAGCTCCATAGTATAATTTTAGATCTGGTATAACAAAATCACCTCTATCGTCTTTCTTGCTTAGTAATGTTTTGGCTATTCTGGGTTTCTTATTGTTCCAAATGAATTTGAGAATTGCTTTTTCTATATCTGTAAAGAATGACATTGGTATCTTGATGGGGATTGCATTGACTCTATATAGAGCTTTTGGCAGAATAGCCATTTTTATTATATTAATTCTGCCTAACCAAGAGCATCTTGGATTTCATTCTTCAATGTCCTATAATTTTCATTGTAGAGATCTTTGATTTCCCTTGTTAGATTAATTCCCAAGTATCTTATTCTTTTCAAGGATATTGTGAATGGGACCAATTTCCTGATTTCTTCTTCTTCCCTATTATTGTTAGTATGTAGGAAAGATATTAATTTATGGGTGTTAATCTAGTAGCTTGCCACTTTGCTAAATCTGTTTATAAGTTCAATCAGTTTTCTGGTGGAGTTTTTTGGATCTTCCAGATACAGGATCATATCATCAGCAAAAAAGGAGAGTTTGACTTCCTCTCTTTCTATTATTATCAGATAATATAATATTTTCCTTCTCTTGCCTTATTGTTCTGGCTAGGGTCTCAAGAACAGTATTGAATAAAAGTGGTGAGAGCAGACAGCCTTGTCTTGCTCCAAGTTTAGTGAAAATGCTTTCAGATTTTCTCTGTTTAATATTATACTAGCTGAGAGTTTGACATATATAGCTTTTACATAGCTTAAAAAGGTTCTTTTGATCTTTATCTTCTCTAGAGTTTTGAGCATAAAAGGGTGCTGAATTTTATCAAAGGCCTTTTCTGCATCAATTGAGATGGTCATATGGTTTTTGTCCTTAATTCTGTTTAAGTGATGAATTACATTATTTGTTTTGTGTCTGTTGAACCAGCCCTGCATACCTGGGGATGAAGCCCACTTGATTATCTTCTTGATAAGTTTTTCAATATGGTTTGCTAGAAATTTATTAAGGATTTTTGCATCCTGGTTCATCAGGGATATTGGTCTGTAGGGTTTTTTTTTTAAAATTTTTTATTTATTATTATTTTTTTGAACAACCTTACAAGTTTTTAACAAAATAATATAAAATGTGTATAAAATATGTAAATATTCTGGATATTGCAATTATCTCCAGGAGTGCCCCCCCAATTACCCTCCCTTATCCCTCCCTTCCCTTTCCCTTCATAACTCTAAAAAAAGGTATTAGATTGTAAAGCATTACATCTTATCTGGATTTAACTCATGTTACTAGACCAACTTTCTCACTGTCCAGGGTCTAGTCCCCACCTCCACCTATGATGTGTCCTTGTTGGGTTTTGGTATCAGAGTTATGATTGCTTCATAAAAAGTGTTTGGGAGAGTCCCCTCCTTTTCAATTTCTTGGAATAACTTAATAAGGATAGGTGTTAGTACCTCCTCAAAAGTGTGGTAAAAGTCAGCGGGCAAACCATCAGGTACTGGGCTTTTCATCTTTGGTAGACTTTTAATTGCCATATGGATTTCAAGGGCCTGTTATTGGGTTGTTTAGGAATTCACTATCAACCTGTGTCAATTTAGGGATGTTGTATGTGTCCAGAAATTTATTTTTGTCTTCCATAATATCTAATTTGGGGGAGTATATTTTTTCAAAATATGATCTTATAATTTGTTGGATTTCCATGGGGTCAGTGGTGATTGCTCTTTTTTCATTGGAGATTGTATTGATTTGCTTCATTTCTTTCCCTCTTTTAGTGAGATTAGCGAGGGGTTTGTCTATCTTATTTAATTTTTCAAAGTACCAGCTCTTTGTTTCATAGATTCTTTTTAATGTTTTTTGTTTTCAATTTCATTGATTTCAGCTTTGATCTTGATTACTACCTGTCTTTTGCTGGCTTTGGGGTTATATTGTTCTTCCTTTTGAAAGGCTTTGAGATGGAGCATAAGCTTATTTATTTGGAATCTCTCTTCATTTTTAATGTGGGCACTCAGTGCTATAAATTTTTTCCCTTAGGAATGCTTTCATGCTGTCCCAGAGGTTTCGATATGTTGTGTCTTCATTCTCATTCTCTTCCAAGAATTTTTTGATTTCTGCTCTCATGTCTTCTTGAATCCATTCTTCATTTAATAGGATATTAGTTAATCTCCATGAATATGTGTGTTTTCTGCTATGATTTTTGCTGTTGATTGTTAGGGTCATGGCATTATGGTCTGATAGGATACATGGAATAATTTTATATATTTGTTGAGATTTTCTTTATGAACCAGAATATTGCCTATTTTGGAGAAGGATCCATGTGCTGCTGAGAAGAAAGTGTATTCTGCTGATTTAGGGTGCAATATTCTGTGTATGTCTATTAAGTCCATTTGATTTAAGCAGTTGTTTAGGCTGGAGATTTCTTTATTCATTTTTGTTTTGATGATCTGTCTATTGGGGTCAGAAGAGTTTTGAAGTCTCCCAATATTATTGTGTTGAGGTCCACAAGTGGTTTTATGTCATGAAATAATTTATTCACATAGTTGGTAGCACTGTTATTTGGATTGTATTATTTATTATGGTTATTTTTTTCCTGTTGTAGGATTCCCTTTACTACTAAATAGTGGCTTTCTTTAACCTCTCCTGATTAAATTATGTTTGAAATCTACTTTTTTGGGTATAAGTATTGCAATGCCAACTTGCTTTCTTGGGCCGTACACATGGTAGCTTTTTTCCCATCCTTTCACCCTTAATCTGTGGATGTCATTGACTGTTCAGTGGGTTTCTTGTAAGCAGCATTTTTTTAAAATTTTGTTTTTTGATCCAGTCTGCTCGTCTGTGTCTTTTGAGTGGTGCATTTAAACCATTCACATTCAGTGTTATAATAGAAGTGTGTATGTGGTTAATAGTCATTGTGTATTATTAGTAAGTTTTGTGCTATATTGGTTGGTTATTGATAGGATGTACTTTTATTGAATTTCCTCTGTTTGTTTTGGGTATTGATTACTTGTTCCTCTGCCTGGAGTGTATCTTTGAGAATTCTTTGTGAGGATGGTTTTCTGTTCACAAATGCTGCCAGTTTGATCTTATCATGAAAAGTTCTTATGTTCCCATCAAATTTGAAGCTGAGTTTGCCAGGTATAGTATTCTTGACTGCATATTGTGGTCATTCAGGCATTGAATGATTTCTTTTCATGACCTTCTTGCCTCCAAAGTGTGGGTTGAAAAGTCACAGCTAATTCTTATTGGTTTGCCTCTGAATGTGATTTGGCATTTTTCCCTTGCTGATTTTAATATCATTTCCTTGATATCCCTGTTGTACATTTTGAATATAATGTGTCTTGGTGAATTTCTCATTTGATTAGGCCTATTGGGTGTCCTGTAAATTCCTGGATGAGCATATCTGATTCTATTTTTATATGAAAAAAGTTTTCTTTCCTTGAGGATGTCCATCATACCATTCCTTTGTGTTTCAATTTCTTTTTGTACCCCAATTACTCTCACACTGTTTCTTCTCATTTTATCCCAGGCATTTTTAAAATTGTGGTTATGTTCTTTTAGTTATTTTTCTTTTTTGTCATCGGTGCTCTCAAACTTGCCCAGCTTGTCCTCATTTTCAGAAGTTCTTTCTTCAATAGTAGAGGTTCTATTTTCTACAGAAGTTAGTCTATTATTAAATTCTTCCATGGTCCCTCATGTCATTGACTGCAAATTTTAGCTCTGTTACTTCCTTTTTGAGTAGGTCTATTTCTTTAATGATAGAGTTTTTCAACTCTTGAGTTTTCTCATTTATTCCCTTCATTAATTCTTTTTTCAGTTCATTGGTCCTTTTTGTTATTAGATCATTGACAATTTGTTCTAGATTTTTCCTCCCAGTCCTTGGTCATGTACTTCTTGGTAGAGGAGTTGTGGGTTTGAGGTGAACCTCTTCTAGTCTGATTACTTATCTTTGAAGAGATTCTTCTGGATTTTTGAATCGGGGATTCCTTTTTGAAAGCAAGACAAGTCTCTGGATTCTTCTTCCTTATACAACAAAGGTTTGGTCAGTTACCACTTCTCTGATGACCTCTTCCTTCCAGATGACTTTTCCTGCCTGGAGCCTTAATTGTTGAAACTTTTGGGTTAAGGTTCCAGGACTTAGACTTGGCACCTGATGGGGTTGCTGGGCAGTCCACTGTGTTGTTGAAGCTAAGCAGTAGAGGTATGTCACTGGGTGCTAGGGTCCCAGATCTGTCGGGTGGACCAGAATGGACCAACCTATGTGCTGTGCTGGGATCTGGGATCCTTGGTGGTGGGATGGGCCCAACGTATCTGGGCCTGGCAGGTGTGCATGACAGCTGGGAACTATCTGGGTGTGGGGTCCTTGGAGGTGTCTGGCTCACCTGCTGTGGTAGGATCAGAGTCCTGGGAATGCACCAGTGTTGGGGGATGGTCTACTTAGGCTTCTTCTCATTCCATAAATTGAAGCCAGTTCTTGGCCTGAGATCCCTATCTGTTTGTTTTTCTTTGGGTCTTTGCTGTTGGGTTGGGAGTTTTGTCTCAAGCCTTACTTGGGTTGGGGTATTGTCAGGAAAGTTGAGTTCAGAAGTCAAACCCCTAACCTGTGAACTCTTATTGTCCCTTAAGATTTCCAACTCCTCATAAGCTAATAGGAGATCATCAATATGAACAACCAATGCATACAATAAACAGTATTAAATTGGTTATTTAGTACAGACTATATTACACTGTGAAATTCCACCTATGGAGTGAATGGTAGTGTTAGTCAATACTTTCGGCGACACTAGTATTTAGCTATCACCTATGTCAGGCTTCAAAACGTACAAGTTATTGAGTTTGGCATTCACGATGGTAATGGTTACATAGCCTTAATGATGTGTGTGTGTGGGTCAAAAGGTGTAAACTAATTGGAAGCCTGAGAGAGAAGGTAATGTACGTGAAATTTAGAGAGGAGGTTATATTGTCCAATTGTGGACAGAGAGAAAGTGGAGGAGGTGAAGGATTTGCTGGAGAAAGAAAAAGGAGAAAGAAAGAAAAAAGAAAAGAAAAGAAAGTAAAAAAAAAAAACAACAAACCCTTGAGGAAGAAAAGACAGATGTAGCAAAATAGAGGAAGGGTGAAAGAGATATATTAATAAAATTTGGGTGACAGCAAAAGGGTAGAAGCCTGTGGAGGAAAATTATGCAGGTAGGTCACAATATACTTCAAATACTAAATGAACTGACCAGAATCCCTCCTCTCAGCAGGCAGGATAAGGATAGACAGAAGGAACAAGAGGGAAAAAGAGAGATGATGAAGAGAAAAAAACAATAACAAAAAAAAAAAAAAAAAAAAAAAAAAAAAAAAAAAAAAAAAAAAAAAAAAAAAAAAAAAAAAAAAAAAAAAAAAAAAAAAAAAAAAAAAAAAAAAAAAAAAAAAAAAAAAAAAAAAAAAAAACCAAAAATGAAAGAACAGGGAAAGACAACTGAAAAACCTTCAACAAAGACAAAATGAAACAAGAACCAAAAAACAAAAACAAAAACAGCTAGTATTTTTATATGTCCATGAACTAATCAACTTTTCCAGTTGGGACTCAAATACATGTCAGGAACAGGAAAGAGGAGAAAAAAAATAAAGAAAAATAAAAAAAAATAAAAAAATAAAAAAATAAAAAATTCTTAATTGAAAACTTGGAACTATGTTCACTAAGGTTGTCTCTGTGCACTTTGGGATTAGATGTTCACTGTCATGGTCTCTCAGACTGTAATTATGTGATCTCAAGTAGAGGACTGGGATGTCCTCAGACTTCTGGGATTTTTAGGAGGAGATTTCAGTGAGGAGATCAGATAAAGGACTGCCCTGAGGGCTGGTCTTTGATGGCCTCCCTGGAGATCTGAAACTCAGGAGTCTTAAGGCTTTTATGCACAGGGGGATGAGATGGTGTCTATGCTCCCTCTGCCAGTGGTTGCACTCTCAAGTCCTCCAGGATTTTTGGGCTTGGACTGAGGAATCTTAGAGTTTGGCTTATTGTGTGATACTTCCTGCTGGGGTGGGAGTGGACTGGGCTGAGCAAGGCTCCCCTTTACTCCACAAACCCGAATCCTCCTAAGCAAAGTGGGGCCTGGGCCTGTCCCATGCCTGCTCTTCTCCGTTCTGCCTGTGGATAGTGGCTGTCCCCTGGTGCAGTAATGGAGGAGCCTGCTCTGAACTCCTGACTCACTCCCACAGGGCAGTCTGCTCCAAAAGACTCCTTTATGCAGGCAGCTGAGAGACACTGTTCTTCTCTTATGCAGTGGAGGTGTCATAGGGGTGTCTCTAGCACGATCCCTTATAGAACATGACTTCTCAGCATCAGATTCGCTCGTAGGTTGTTTGTCTCTTCCCCCACTCCCATGCTGATTGGGATTAATGGTGGACGAAACTGAGGCTGCTATGTCCCAGTGGGGATGGATATAATCCCTCTTTTCCACTTGCTGCTCCCAAATTTCTGATCATCCAAACAAGTCCCCAAACTAGCGCTGTGTTCTGGTGGTGATTATCCCCAAAACACACTTTGTAGTAATGGAATTGTCCTGTAGTTTTTTCATCTGGTCATAGAGCCAAACAAGAAGCAGCCTTCCTGCAGCTCACCAACCTGCACTCCCCCTTGATCTCTTTATTAATGACCTTTGTCCACTGTTCTTTCTCCTAATTGTTGATTTTAAAGTTACAAAGTGGGGGACTGGAGCGGTATCTCAGAGGTTACAGTGCTTGCAAGGCATGTGCAAGGATCTGGGTTCAAAACCAAGCACACAACTAAGTGTTAGAGAAACAAAAACCAGATGAAAAAATAAGTAAAGTTGATTCTCTCATTCTCTCTCTCTCTCCTTCTGTCCAAACAAACAAAAAAAATTACAAAGTGGGTCAGTGGCAAATAGAGTATAAAATTAAACAATGGAAAAACTCAATCCAGGCTGTGTGGTCAGGGAAGCATGCAGGAGTTTGAAGATCACAGTGTATCTGGCTTTTATCATGAACTGACATTTTATGTACAGAAAACTTCTACCTGTTGTGAAATGTGACATGAAAATATTTTATAGACTGGTAGAAACATTTGGCTCAATAAAGAATTGTCAGTGACAATGATCTGAATATTTAAATCTCTGTAACTTCTGAAGAGGAAGTAAACAAGTATTACATTTGTAAAACATTTTGAAGATGCCAAAGGGGGCTTTGATCAGATTTAGCCATTGACTTCTGTAGCATGAAGATATTTCAAATGATTTTCAAAACCTCGAGAATGCCCATTTCATAAATTGAATTTGCATGGTACCAGAGCCTATCTGTGTTTCTCATAGGTATTAACTATTGGCTGCAGTACATAAGGGTGTATTGAGAAGCACCCAAAGAAGGATTGTGCGTGTGTTTGCATTAATCAAAAGCAGAGTATTTTGTCTTGATCTTTTACTTTAGCTTATTCAGTGGGATTCTTTAGGGGAAATTGGGGAGAGTGAGAAATGACAAGTGATTTAAGGGGGAGAAATAAGTTTTCTCAAAATATTGGACATTGTAACATATATACTGATAGGTGCTCTTTGCTGTTTTCTTTAAAATTTAAACATTTTTAATTGACACATAGTTGGACATATTTATGGGGCATAGTATATATTTCAATACATGTATACAGTGTGCAAAGACCAGATCAGGGTAATTGGCATATTCATTACTTCAAAAATTGTTCAATTCTTTGTGTCAGAAACATTCAAAACAGTCTCTATTAGCTATTTTGAAATACATAATTAATTGTTGTCAACCATAGTCACCTACTGTGTTGTAGAACATTGGGAGTTCTCCATCTCTCCATCTCCCTATCTCCACCCTCACCTGCCCCTGGTTTCCACTGTTCTGCTCTCTACTTCTGTAAGATGAAAATTTTTAGCTTCCATGCATAGGTGAGAATATGTGGTATTTCTATGCCTGACTTATTTATTTCATTTAACAAAATGTCATACAGGCTCAACCATGTTGTGGCAAATGACAGTACTTCATTTCTTATGGCTGAATAATATTCCATTTGTGCAATTAGTTCACATTTTCTTTATCTATTTGTTTGTTGGTGGACATTTAGGTTGATTTCACCTTTTGGCTACTATGAATAATGCTGCAAAACAATGGGAATGGAAATGTCTCCTTGACTTGCTGATTTCCTTTCTTTAGATATGTAGTCAAAAGTGGTATAGCTGTACTATAAGGTAGTTCTATTTCTCATTTTTTGAGGAAACTTCAAACTTGCATACCCACCAACTGAAGGAGACTTCCCCTTTTTCCATAACATCATCAGAATTTCTATTTTTTTTAAAAAATAGCAGCCATTTTATCTAGGGTGAGATGACATCTCATTGTGATTTTACCTTTCCTTGGTAATTAGTGATGCTTTTCATATACTTGTTTAGCATTTATATAACTTGCTTTGAGAAATACTTATTCAGATCATTTGCCCTTTTACAAATTAGATTATTATTATTATTACTGTTGAGTATTTTTGTGTTTCTTATATATTCTGGACATTAATCCCTTTATAGCCGAATAGTTTGCAAATATTTTTTCCCATTCTGCACATTGTCTCTTCATTTTATCGATTGTTTCCTTTTCTGTGCAAAAATGCTTTTGGGTTAGATATAATCCAATTTGCCATTTTTTTGCTTTTGTTGCCTGTGCTTTTGGATTTTGATCCAAATTTTTTTCACTGACACTAGTGTCCTGAGAAATTTCCCTCATGATTTCTTATAGTGATTTCATAAGTTGGGGTCTCACATTTCAGTTTTGATCTTTCATGAATCAGTCCCTGCCCTCTGCCCCAGCACCACCTGTTGAAGAGATTGACCTTTTGCTATTGTATGTTGTTGGTGTTTTTGTGGAAAAATCAGTTGGGTGTGAATAGGTGGATTTATTTCTGGGTTCTCTATTCTGTTCCATTAGTCTACATTTGTTTTTATGCCAGTGTTTTGATTATTATTGTTTTGTAGTGTGTTTCAGAGTCAGATAGTGTGATATAGCTACCTTTGTTCAAGATTGCTTTGGCTATTCAAGCTCTTTTGTAGTTCTATATGTGTTTTAGGAGTTTTTTTTTTTAAATCCTACGAAGAATGTCATTGGTATTTTGATAGCGATTTTTAAAACTTTGCCATTTTTTTTAAAACTTTGCCATTTTTATAAAAGCATGCAGTATAACATATTCTAATTTAGTCTCCAGTATTTCCACTCTTCTGTTCTCAATCCTCTATTCTTCTGACCTTTCTGTTGTTTACCAGTAGGTTTTTTTTTTTGATTTAGTGACTCATTGATATACATGTTGGTGAGAACATGAGAAAGTCTGATTCATTCTGTGATCTTTCTCTGTCTCATTCTTTCTTCCTCCATTTCTTTCCCCTTTGCTTGTTACTCTGTTCTTTTCCTTATTTTGGGTTAGCCTCTACATATCACAGAGAATATTTGAACTTTGGTTTTTTGAGGCTGGCTTATTTCACTTAATATGATAGCCTCCAGTTCCATCCATTTGCCAACAACTGACATAGTGTCATTCTTCTTTATGGCTGAATAATACTCTATTGTGTGAATCTCCATCAGTTGAATCAGTTGAAGGGCACCTAGGTTGGTTCCACAGCTTAGCTATTGTGAATTGTGCTGCTATGAACATTAATGTGGCTGTATCACTGTAGTACGCTGATCTTAGGTCCTTTAGATACATATCGAGGAGTGGGATAGCTGAGTCAAATGGTGGTTGCGTTCCCATTTTTTTGAGGAATCTCCATACAGCTTTCCAGAGTGGTTGTATCAGTTTTCAGACATATGAAAGTAAGTAAATGTACCCTTTTCCCCCACATCCTCACCAACATTTATTATTGTTTGTGTTCTTGACTGTTGCCATTCTGACTGGAGGGAGATGAAATCTCAGTGTAGTTTTAATTTGCATTTCTCCAATTGGTAGAGATATTGAACATTTTTTTTCATATATTTGTTGACTGTTTGCATTTCTTTTGAAAAATTTCTGTTCAATTCTTTTGCCCATTTATTGATTGGATCTTTTTTGGCGTTAAGTTTTTTAAGTTCTTTGTATATTTTGGATATTAATGGTTTATTTGAGGTGCAGGAGGCAAAGATTTTTTCCCCATTGTGTAGGTTCTCTTTTCATGTGTTTAATTGTTTCCTTTGCTGTGAGGAAGCTTTTCAATTTGACACCACCCCATTTATTGATTTTTCCTTTTACTTCTTGTTCAGGAAGTCAGTTCCTGAGCCAACATGTTGGAATGTTGGGCTTACATTTTCTTTTAGTAGGTGCATTGTTTCTGGTCTGATTCCTAGGTCTTTGATCCACTTTGAGTTGAGTTTTGTGCAGGGCAATAGGGGTTAAATTTCATTCTATCACATATGGATTTCCAGTTTTCTCAGCACCATTTGTAAAAGAGGCTGTCTTCTCTCCAACTTACGTTTTTGGCTCCTTGATCAAGTATGAGGTAACTGTTTGTCTCTGTGTCTTCTATTCTACTCCATTCATCTTCAAGACTGTTTTGGTGCCAATACCATGCTGTTTTTGTTACTATAGCTCTGTAGTATAATTTGAAATCTGCTATTTTGATCCTTCCTGCTTCACTTTTCTTGCTAAGGATTGCTTCGGTTATTCTTGGTCTTTTATTTGTTCAAATGAATTTAATTATTGCTTTTTCCAATTCTGTGAAGAATGTCATTGCAATTTTGATGGGGATTGCATTGAAACTGTATAGCACTTTTGGTAACATGGCCATTTTGATAATATTAATTCTTCCTACCCAATGGAATGTGTAGATTATGTTGAATAGTATCTTTGCTGTTTTCAAATCAAGAGCTATAGGGATTGGGGATTTAGCTCAGTGGCATAAGCCTTGCCTAGCATGCACAAGACCTTGAGTTTGGTCCTTGACTGAAAAAAAAAATGAAATCAAGAACTCCTGAGTGTTGCCTTAGTCTTCCTATACATCTAATAAGATTTCCAACCAAAGATGATTCAAATGAGTTGGAAAAAGCTTCTACTTTTATAGATTTGTCTAGAAAAAATATGAATCCCAGGTATTAATACATTTGGAACTAGATGAAGAAGCTGCTCACATTTATGAAAATGCATCAGTTTAGACAAGAAACAGATACTAAAGGGTCATATGAAAGTTTTCTGTGTGAAAGTTAATGAAAAATCAATTTCATTCTATACCATTTTTTTTTCTTGCCTTAGATCTTAGTATTAGACAGTTTCATGTTATAACCTTTATCAACTACAGGAAATTTTCAATGATTCCTTCTCATTTTAAAAAGTAATGTAGGTACTGAGTTCAGATCCAGATAAAACACCAGTGTTCTTATGGTTTGATGTAAAGAGATGTGACTTTTATGGGATATGTGTGGCTTTAAATTGGGAAAAGGTCGGAATTCTCCTATTTTAATCAGCTGTTTTATTCACTGAAGCATCCGAATGCTAGACAACTGCAGGTTTACTTATTATAGGCAAAAATTCTATAATTATAGTTCTCTAAAGAAGCATATGATGTATGTTGTATTTGGGATATTACACAAAATTAAATTTGCTTGTTCAAATGGAATTCTAAACCCTAAAAATTCAGCAGTCATTTTTACCACTGATGAGAATATTGGGAACACAAGTTAGTAACCATGACAAAGCATTGCATTAGACATAACCAGATTATTTTCTCAAATGTTTTAATATTTATGTTGTGTTGTGAACTGAATATACACTGGAGTAATGGGGTTGCTTGCAAAGTATATTTCAAATACATGTGCTATTTGAATGTTTAATAAGGTAATTGAGATGGTTAAATGAGTATGCTATAAAATATGTATTTGAAATGTAAGCATCGTATAATCCTTCTAAATCTAAAGGCATGCTTAATTTAGAAGACAGAGAACTTAATTTCCTGCATAGTCAAAGAGGAATAGTAGCATAAATATTTTTTAAATACACATAGTCTAAAAACATTTTACTTGCCTTTGAAAAGTATTATTTACTTTGACTTTAATCTGGATGCAAATATATCCTTGTAACTGGGTTATTTTAGTACCATTATTAACTTTAGTTTTAATTCAGAGCACATTCACCAATTGATATGAGGAGATTTTAGTGTTTTCTTAAATAACTTTGTTCTAGTAGGTTGTCATTCCAAAAAAATAGTGGGTACATTTGTTTATTTTTGCCTAATAAGAGCAGAGTTTCTATAGCAGTGAAAACTTGGTTTAAATTATGGTTAATTTAGATTACTCCAAGAAAACTTTAAAAGAGCCTTTTAAAAAAACTTTTTTTTTTTTTTAAAATGAGAATAACAGTGCTGGCGTTTCTGGGATGGAATAGAATTGAATGAAATAATGTGCCTAGCACAAGTGAATGGCATAGAGGAATTCCTGTTACTGTTAAAAGAGTTGCCTCACAAATGTCAGTTTACTTCCTTCCCACCCTCTTTGATTCTGCTTATCTAGATTCTAGGAATTCTGTAAGACCCAGTTCAAATCTAACCTCCTTTAAGGAACGTTTTCTTAATTAAACAACAACAACTTCTTAAGCAGTTTAGAATCAAATCTATGTAGGCATAGCAAATAGTATAGAGAGCTTATAATGTATTACCAGAACCTTCTCTCTGTCCAGGCTTCTTTCAACTCCCAGCCCCTCACTTCAGGCTGTAAGTTCAGAGTGACAACATTGCTGGAAGGTAGCAGGACAAAGATTGGGATACATAATAGATCAAAGTATCCTAGTCTATTCTCCCTGAAAGTAGTGCTGTGGAAGCTGCCATATCTCGCCTCTGTCTCCACTTCCATCTCTGTCATGGTTTATATATGAGGTTTCCCCAAAAGCTGATGTGTGAAACAATGTAAGACAGTTTAGAGGTGCAAAGATTGGGTTATGAGAGCCTTAACCTAATTAGCGCATTAATCGCTAGATAGGGATTAACTGGGTGATAACGTAGGCAGGTAGGGTTTGGCTGGAGGAGGCAGGTCACTGGGGAGCTCGCTTGGGGTGCGGTTTTGTCTGTGGTGAAGGGAGTCTGTCTCTCTCTGTGCTTGCCGGTGTGATGTCTTGAGCTGCTTTCCTCCAACACCCTCTTCTGCCGCGACGTTCTGCCTTCCCTTGTGCCCTGAGGAATGAAGCCTAGTGTCTATGGACTGAGACCTCTGAAACTGTGACCCCCAAAATAAACTTTTCTTCCTTAAAATTGTTCTTGTCAGGTCTTTTGGTTGCAACAATGAAAAATTTAACTGAAACAATCTTCTTGACCAGAATTTAGTCAACCACCTCTTTCTTTTCCGTCCGCAATGTCTTTTGTCACTTTTCCTAATCCTTGATCTCCTCTCAGAGACTGCTGCATTTAGGAGCTCTCCAGTCCTTTCATATTCACTGCCACAGGTCCTTTAGATTCATCAGAGTGAACCTCTAAAAGGTGGTAAGCCTTTATTTTGCTTATGCAAGCTACATTTCAAAGAAAAATGATATATTACTATTGTGGGTTGTGTTTCTTCTAAACCAATATCTGGTTTCTTTCCCCCAAGAAGAATTATACCTTCCCGCACCATTTATTGTTCGTGTGACTTGCTTCATCCAATGACATGTAAAATTAATCAACAGCATGTGTCACATTGTCATGAGCTTTAGGAGTCAGTTTGTGCTTTGATCACTTCCTTTTTTTCTCTGCTGTGAGACATCTTTCCAGGTAGTGGATTCTCTTTCAGTCTGGGTACTCGTGGGATTAAGATAAGGAGCAGAGCTTTAGCCAAGTGGCCATGGACAAAGAAGGGTAGCCTTTTCAGCAGTGGCCCTCCCAGCTCTTGAGAACATTTGTTACCACAGCAGTCTCAGCTATCTCAACTGATACAATCGGGATAAAGATGTTTCCATCTGATTTCCTACTTATCGAAGTCACCTCCTGTCTCACCCAGGAAGGAGTGAGGAGACAAGGCAAGATGGGAATAGGAGTGAAAGAAAAGCCCACTCTGCCACATTAACGTCACCAGCTGCCTTTTTTACACTTTAATTTCCAAAATATACTTGACATTTTATTTCAGCATTTCTAATCTCATAAAAGCAAAATGTTAAGTGAAGTGATTATGACAGAAAAAGGGTGCCCCCCAGTTAATTTATTTATATTTGATTTATCATTGCAATACTTATTTGTCAAGCAGCAATTGCAAAATTTTATATATATATATATTTTTTTTTTTAGGGCTGAGGACTGAACTCTGGGCCTTGCACATGCTAGGCAAGCGCTCTGCCACTGAGATAAATCCCCAACCCCTGCAAAATAATATTTTTAGTAAGAAAAAATTTAATATATTTTAAAATTGTGTTTTTATTTATGTGAGTAGCCTTCAATTCATTTATCTGACTGACAGAGGGCTTGTCTTTAGGATAGGTGTGTGGTCATGTAGTCATGTGGTCATTAGTAAGTAAAAATGTTTCATATCAAAAATGAATTTGAGGGGGTCTGGAGTGGTTACTGTGCTTGCCTGGCATGTGTGAGGACATGGGTTCAAACCCCAGCACCATGTACACAACCAAGTATTGGAGCAACAAAAGCCACATGAAAAACTAAATAAAAATTGATTCTCTCTTTCTCTCCCTCTCACTGTCCCTCTCTCTCTCTTTAAAACAAAAAGTGAATTTGAGGGAGCTAGAGCAGTGGCTCAGCGGTTACAGTGCTTGCCTGGCATGTACCAGGACCTAGGTTTGAACCCCAGCACAACATACACAACTAAGTGTTGGCATAACAAAGGTCAGATGAAAAAAATAAATCAAATTGATTCTCTCTCTCATTTTCTCCCTCTCTCTTTAAAAAAAAAAAAGAATTTGAACTTTCTCAGCTGTGCGTTTCATGCCAAGGAGGCCAAACTTACTTGAACTGATGTATATATCCTCAAAGTTCTGGCTTTATGGGTCTTGAATGTAACTCTCATTACTTTTATTTCCCTCTCTCTCTCTCTCTCTCTGTGTCTCTGTCTCTCTCTGCTTGTTAGCTTTTTAAGTAGTGAATACTAGATGTGAAATTATAATGAGCCCTCTTTATTATGAAGCCCTCTTCAAGTTTTATATTGTGAAAATTTCTCACACATTTGCACCACTTCAATATTGTCAACTTCTTTCTCTTATTCAGTCTTGATTCTTGTGGGTCAATAACAAAATTTAAGTCTAACCCAAGAAGATTTGGAAACCTCGTGTGAACATGCTCATACTTGGTTTTGAGAGTAGATGGGCTGGTGGTTTGTTCATGGAGCTAACAGGGTAGTATTTTGATGGACTACACCTGGTCCATTTATTTACCATTTCATTTGAATCCTCCACGAAATTCTTGGTGCATAGAAAGTGCTCATTAAGCATTGCTGAGGGAAAGAATGGAAGACCCATTGTGGCTGTGAGACAAAGCTTCAGGGGACAATCTGCCATTTGCTTCTAATCTCAGTAGAGATGCACCATATTCTCAATGATATTTCCATTTATACAGACCCTTAAAATTACAAGATGTATCTGTGGAATACTGAGGGTTACTTAGGAGGCTTGACCTTCAGATTCCTCACCCTAGAAAGTTCTATGCAAT
This sequence comes from Aplodontia rufa, assembly GCA_004027875.1. Lineage (NCBI taxonomy): Eukaryota > Metazoa > Chordata > Mammalia > Rodentia > Aplodontiidae > Aplodontia > Aplodontia rufa. Next base: position 29,721 of record PVKS010010264.1, read on the forward strand.
GGCTGTTGCCCTAAGCACTTCTTGATTCTCCCCCGGTAGGCAATGTAGGGCTGGGGTGTTTATATTACAAGTGTTACCAGGTACTGGCTGCTGTGCCTGGATGACATAGAGTCTGAAACCTGCAGTGCCCCTTCTGTTCATCTGATTCCTACCCTAAGGCAGCAATTGTTGGTAGACACAGTGACTGTTAATGAATCTAATTTCTCCCAGTGTCTAGTTGACTTTCCAGTGGCTAAAAAAAGCAAGCAAATCTGAATCTCTCGAGTTCCACAGTACCAATTCTAAAAGATGACTTCCTGTGTGTATGCTTTCTTGTCTTGTGATGAGATTGGCACTAAAGAAGCAATTCTTTATTAAAACCAGTGAGACTGTTAAAGCTATTGCTATATTAATGAAGTGAAATATTATTGCAAGACAGGATGGTGTTCCAGAGTGCTGAAGGAGTTAACACTTAGTTATTTCCATGGTGATCCAGAAGGCATTTACTACTAATGAAGACAGCAAATTGGGCACTAGAAGAAATTGCTTCTTTTTAACAGACACTTTTATAACATATTTTTTTTAAGATTGAAATTTTATATTAGCTTTCAGTGGGCACATAAGTTAGAAAATTGTGCTATAGAAGTCAAAATTGTGGGCCTGTGGTCAGATTACCTGGATTCAGATCTCAATTTCCTGGTACTTAGATCTTGAACAAGTAACATTTTCTCTACATCTGTTTCCTCATCTACAAAATGTGGATGATGACAGTATCCATTTCAATGGATTTAAAAAAATAGTAAATTAGTTTTTGGTCAATTTTATGTCTACAGAAAAATTGAGAATAGAGTTCCCATATACCTTCCTCTTCTCACTGATGTATTAACATCTAGCATTAGTGTGCACATTTGCTTTAATTGATGAGTCAATGTTGATACATTTTATTAACTTTAGTCCATAGTTTACACTTAGTGTTGTATATTCTATAGGTTTTAACAAGTGCATAACAACCTGTATCTACCATTACAATACCATAAAAATTGTTTCACTCCCTTAAAAATGCCCTGTACCCATCTACTCATCTCTTTCACATGCCCAAGCTCTGGCCACCATCATCTTTTTATTGACTCTATAGTTTCGTCTTTTTTAGACTGTCATATGGCTGAAATCATAGTATATATTGTTTCTAGGCCAAGTTTTTTCACTTAACAACATGTACTTAAGTTTTTTCCATGTCTTTTAACAGTTTGACAGATAACGTCTTTTTATTACTAAACAATATGCCATCTCCTGGATCTACCACAGTTTATTTATTCACTTACCTACTGGAGGACATCATGGTTGCTTACAAGTTTTGATATTTAAGAACAAAGTGGCACATTTTTTTGAGTGGAAATAGTTTTCTACGTATTTGGGTAAATATTAAGGCATGAAATGGCTGGATAATATGGTATGAGAATGTTTAGTTTTATAAGCAACTAATGAATTATTTTACACTGTGGCTATAGAATTTTACATTCCTATCAACAATAAGTGAGAATTTATGTCTTTTCATATCCTGCAGTATTTGGTGTTGTCAGTAGTTTGGATTTTGGCATTCTGATAGACATGAAGTAGATCTCATTGTTGTTTTGATTTGTAGTTCCCTAATGACAAGTGATGGTTAATATCTTTTCACATATTTTTTTTGCATCTACATATCATGTTTGGTGCAATTTTAGAGGGGTTTTTTAAATTCGTTCAACATACACTTCCATGAGGGAATCGTTGTTACACTTTCATGAATACATGGATATTGACAAAGCAAGCCAAGGCTGATGCCAGTTCATGATCTCTCCCCTTTGAGTTCTCCCTGATCCCATGTTTCTCCTACTTTACCCATATGTTAGTTGGGCTTCTCATGGAAGTTGAAGGTTCCCTGTTGGATTCATAACCCCCCATTCCCTCCCTCCAGTTGCCTTGATATCACCCTAATCCTTCCCTTCCCTCCTGTCACCCTCCCTTCATCCCCCCAGTGTCATAGCCATGGTTCCCCCTGCTTGTGTAAAAATTCACCCATGTTGAGGTTATTATTAGCTTAGCCTACTTTCAGTCTGTTTCTGATTGTATTCTAGCTTTCACATATGAGAGAAAGTATCGGCCTTTGAGTCTCTGGGATATTTCACTTAGCATAATTTTTTCCATCTCCATCCATTTGGCTGCAAATGCCATGATACCATTCTCTCTAATGGCAGAATAGAACTCCATTGTATAAATGCACCACAGTTTTGAATCTACTCCTCCAGTGAGGTTCATCTGGATTGGTTACACAGTTTAGCGGTAGCAAATTGAGCTGCTATAAACATTGATGTAGCTGTGTCTCTGTACTATGCCAATTCTAGCTCTTTTGGGAAAAAAACCAGGAGTGGTATTGCTGGGTCATAGGGTGGTTCCAGTCCTAGTTTTTTGATGAGTCTCCACACTGCTGTCCAGAATGGCTGTACAAGCTTGCACTCCCACCAAGAGTGTAATAGTGTTCCTTTCTTCCCACAGCATCTGTTATTGTTCATATTGTTCATTTTTGCCTCTCTGACAGGAGTGAGGTGAAATCTCAGTGAAGTTTTGATTTGCATTTCTCTGATTGCTAGTGATGTGGAACATTTTCTCATATATTTATGAGCTTTTTGGACTACCTCCATTGAGAAGCTTTTGTTTAGTTCCCTAGCCCTTTTATTGATTGGATTATTTGTGGGTTGGGTGTTCAGTTTTTGGAGTTTGTATATTATGGATATTAATCCTCTGTCTGGGGTTTAGCAGGCAAAGATTTTCTCCCATTCTGTAGGTTCTCTCTTGACACTCTTGACTAATTCTTTAGCTGTACAGAACCTTTTTAGTTTAATGGCATCCCATTAATTTATTCTTGGCTTTAATTCCTGCAATATGGGAGTCTTGTAAGGAAGGCGATGCCGACCCCTATGTCATGTAGTGTTGATCTTATTTTTTCTTCATGCAATTGTCTAGTTGCAGGTTTAATTTCCAGATCTTTGAACCATTTCAATTTGATCCTTATTTCAATTGTCCGCATATGGCTGTCCATATGGCTGTCCAGTTCATTCAGCACCATTTGTTGAACAGGCTGTCCTTCTTCCACACTACATTTTTGTTCCTTTTGTCAAATATAAGATGGTTAAAGATTTGAGGGTTTGTCTCAGTATCTTCTATTCTGTTCCATTGGTCTTCATGCCTGTTTTGATACCAATACCATGCTGTTTTTGTTGCTATAGCCCCATAGCATAATTTCAGGTCAGGAATTGTGACACCTCCTGCTTCCTCTTTCTTGCTTAGTAATGTTTTGGCTATTCTGGGCCTTCTGTTATTCCAAATGAATTTGAGAATTGCTTTTTCTATATCCGTGAAGAATGTCATTGGTATCTTGATGGGGATTGCATTGAATTTGTATAGGGCTATTGGTAGAATGGCCATTTTGATTATATTGATAACCAAGAACATGGTATGTTTTCCCATCTATTCAGGTCTTCAGCAATTTCTCTTTTTAATGTTTGATAGTTTTCATTGTAGAGGTCCTTTATATCATTTGTTAGATTGATGCCTAAGTATTTTATTCTTTTTTGAGGATATTTTGAATGGGACAGAATTCCTGATTTCTTCTTCAGTGGAATTGTTGCTGGATTTTAGGAAAGCTAATGATTTATGAGTATCGATCTTATAATAAGTCACTTTGGTGAAATCATTTATAAGCTCTAGAAGTCTTCTGGTCATGCTCATTGGGTCTTCTAGGTATAGGATCATTTCATCAGCAAATCCATACCGCTTGACTTCCTCTTTTCTTATTTGAATTCCTTTGATTTCCTTCTTAGAGGGGATTTAAGTGGATTAAAGCAAATAATACAAACCAATTACTCAGTGCAGTGCCTGACATAAGTAAATTTTTGTTATGGTTTGGATATGAGGTGTCCCCTGAAAGCTCATAATTATATTATGAAAGCTGTAACTTAATCATTGAATTAGTCCATCTTATGGATTAATAATTTGAAAGGATTACTGTAGAGGATGATAATTTTAGGCATGTAGGTCACTGGGAGTGTCCCTTTGGGGTTTATAGTATTTCCCTGGCACCTCGCTTTCTCTGTCTCCTGGTTGCAATGAGCTGAGTAGTTTTCCTCCTCCATGCCTTTTGGCCATGGTGTTTTGCCTCTCAGTCCCAGAACAATAGAGTTGCCTGAACGTGGACTGAACCTCTGAAACTGTGAATCCAAATTTGTTGGGTATTTTGGTTGATCACAGTGATGCAAATAATCTGACTAACAATTTCCAGTAAATATTAGCTTTTTCCCCCCCTCAATGGAATACTGAAATTTGACCTGAGGTAGCTGGCTAGACATTTCTTCTGCATTCTTAGGAAATTAATCTTTCTCTAAGAATTCTTTTTTTGAAGAAAAATTATGCCAGCACACTCTGTTCTCTCTCAACCTTTATTGAGGGAAGCTCCTCCCCTGACAGAGAAGAGTGGTGGTGGGTGAGTGAAGCAGAGTAGGGCATTCTGAAACTGGCAGGTTACCTGAACTGCCTCAGAAGCCTCATAAGATACAGATTTCTCAGTCCCAAACTGATTCTGATGTACGTGATAGGGCTAAAATGTACACAGCTTCAAAAGCCTCTCAGGCTACTTTAATAGTGTCCCAAGTTTCTGAACACTTCAACTACATGATATATACGTGGCCATTAATAGATTACCCAGCTAGAACCCTTCTGAGAATGAGTAGACATTATTAATAATTTATTCAGGACAACAAGTGAAACCAAGAACAGAGTGAACTCAAGGATTGGGTTCTAAAGTTCTGGCATGAACCAAATCCAACACAAGTGCCTTGATATCCACTCCAATTTTCTAGAAAGAAAGTAGCTGGGGTTATATTAATATTGTTGGGTAATATTGAAAAGAAAGAATGAAAATAAATACAATAAGGCAGGCTATTTCAGTCAGCTTTTCATTGCTGTTATCAAAATACTTGACAAAATACTTGGGGGCTCATGGTTTCAGGGGTCTCAGTTCATAGACGTTCAATTCTACTGGGCCTGAAGTGAGGCAGCACATCATGGCAGAAGGGCCCAGTGGAAGTAAGCTGCTTAGCTCATGGTGGGGTCAGAAAGCAGAGAGAGGGAGAAAGAGGAGGGGGGTTTCAGGCATAACGCCCCCAGTGACTCACCTCCTCCAGCCACACCCGTCCTGCCTCCAGTTATCTCCCAGTCAGTGCATTTAAACCAGCATGGACTGAGTAGGTCATACCTCTCATAATCTAATTATTTCTCTTCTGAATATTCCTGCATTAATAGAAGCTTATGGGGGACACTTACATCCAAACCTTAACCCACACTTTATTAGAATTTCAACCAAGGAAATTTAGATTTCATATTTATGTCAAAGCAATAAATCTCACAATAGTTAAAATTAATTTGTTCTTAAACTTTAGAACTTGTTTGCTATAACTGACTGCTTTTTGTTTTAAAGGATGTAGTATCTAAAACAACGTTTTTGTGAACATGCGGGCTAGCATTTTTGTGAAACTTCTTTGCTTGACTTGGACAGATTTTAAAGAACACAAAGCATCTGACACAGGAGCACATTCTTTTCTGTGTCATGCCATGGCTGTTCAGATGCACAGAGCAATGTTAAAGCCTACACATCTGCATGATTTGTGGAGTCTGGCAATGGAGAAGTGAACCAACGCTTAATGAACACTTACAGAGATCCAAACACTAAGCTAATTGTTTTAGATCACTTAGTCAAATGAAATGATGTTCTGATCCATTTTACAGAGAAGTAACCAAAGATTGGAGAAGTCTTCACCCCCTCAAGATTATACAATGTGTGTGTGTGTGTTTGTGTGTGTGTATGTATGCAAAAAAGGTTTATGTAAATATATATGTTTATATAAAGCATGTGGCAGACACTAGATTTGAAAACCAGTCACGTCCCTGTTCTTTCCTCTGTGTCAGCCTATCTTTCCAGTTGCAGAAGAGGTTGCTGTTTTATTGTAGTGGAGTTGTCAGCTGAGCTCAGGTTGCAAATCAGAATTTGGATAGGGCTAAGTGAATTTATTGGCAGAAGGCTGAAGACAAATATTTTTGAGTTTTTGCTCTGGGACCAGGAGTCCTCATAAAGTGGACTCGTGTGAATGTGCTGAGCACAGGAACAAAGCATCGTGTTGAAGGCATTATGGCATCCCTTTCCCCATGTGGTCTGTGCTCTCTGGAGAGATGAGCTAAGGGGAGAAATGAACAAGCTATTTTCAGGAATGTTTTGTTGTCACGTGATCGTGAGACTAAGTCAAAAGCTAGAGAAGTAAATGGGAACTAGTCTGTGAAGGGCTTTGAAACAAAGGGAAAATATTTTTCTACTTTACCCTCTGGGAAGAAGAAATTGATTGAAATAATTGAAAATATGGTATATCATCATCGTCTGCTTTTTGGAAACCATTGTGCCTTCAGTATAGAGAATAGCAGAGATTGGCAAGTGGCATAAAGGATGCTATTGCTGTTTCTCATGAACAATGAGTACAGTCTGTACTATAAGTGGCAGCAGAGATGGGAAAGAGTGACTAAATTTGGGAAATATCAAGTTTGTAATATTTGCAAACCTTGCACTTCATTGGTTGTGGAGATAATGAAGACAGAGAAATCAAGGATGACTCCGATGTTCAGCTTAGATCAGTGGGTAGTTGGACAATTCTTTATTGAACAGTGGTGAGTTTATGAGTTCAGCTACAGACTGAAGATACTAAATTTGAGATACTATGAACAGTTCTCATGAAGGAATCCAGAAAGCGGTTGGATAAAAATATCTGGAACTTCGGGGAGAAATTCATGCTGGAGATATTGAATTGGGAAATAATAGCATGTGGATTGTAAATTAAATCATAGAAGTGGTTGAAATCACTTTTCAAGAATATGTAGAGCTAGAAGAGCAGAGAGCTTAGGGCCAAGCTCTGAGGAAGACAAGGTAGCCTTCGTAGATGATGAAAAAGGAAGAGTCACGTGGATCGTAGGGAAATCAAGAAGCAGTGGAGGTAAGAGAAAGAGTTTCCTGGTGAGTTTGACCACCTGGATCCAATACTGATGGGAGATGAAGCAGGATGAAGACTGAAAACAATTTTTATTACCAGTAGTGAAACACATTCAGAATTTGAATGCCACAGTTTCTAATGCGGAATCCTGATTTGGCAATGTGTGCCATCTGATTGCTAAAGGAGAAATTCTGGGCTGTGGGAGAATGTAATTGGGAGTCACTTCTAAACAGCATTTTGGGGGAAGGTAAAGTTAGTCCTGAAATAGGTGAGTGTGGTGTGCTTATTTGTTAATGGTCAAACAGTGCTTATAACGTATTCATGTTAGCTTTCATTACTGTAACAAAACGTGGAAAAATCTGCTTAGAGGAGGAATGATTTATTTTGGCTCATGGTTTTGGTCCATGGTTAGAGGTTCCATTCATTCTGGGCATGTGGTGTGACAGTACACCATGCAGGAAGGGCATGGCAGAGGAAAGCTGCTTACCTCTTGGTGGCTGGGACACAGAGAGCAAGGAAAGGGGTAGGGATGAGCTATAAACTTTCCAGTGCATGCTCCCAGTGACCCACTTTCTCCAGCTAGGCCCCACTGCTGCCGTGTCCACCACCTCTCAATGATGCCATTAGTTATGAATCCTTAAATGGCTTAATCCATCGAGGAGATAAAAGCCCTCATGATCCAGTCACTTCTATGGTTTGTTTATGAGGTGTCCGCTAATGCTCTTATACCAACGCAGAAACATTCAGAGGAAACATTCAGACTGGGTGGTGGCTGTAGGCAGATGGGCCATGGCTAGAGGAGGTGGATGTCTGGGAGCACGCCCTGGAAGGGTTCATCTGCTCTGTGGACCCTTCCCCTCCCTCTCTGCTTCTGGCTTCCAAGGATAGAGCAGCTTTCCTCTGCCTTGCCCTTCCACCATGATATTCGGCCTCTCTGGGGCCCAGAGCAATGAGGTAGGCTCACCATAGACTAGATCAGTGAACCATGGGCCACAATAAACTTCTTTCTCCTCTAAGTTGTTGTCAGATATTTTGGACACAGTAACACAAAACTGACTAACACACCCCATCTCTGAACATTGCTACACTGGGGACTAAGTCCTTCACACATGAAATTTTGGGGACATTTTATATCCAAACCACAACGATACTCATTGCAATCCATTTTCATAATGCTCATATGTATTGCTCATATGCAAACACCAAGGTAAGTTGTTAGTTGAATTTTCAGGTGTGTACAGTTGAGAAACCATCTGCTGTGGAGACCCTGATAAGGACTATGATGATATTTTCACTGAAAAAAAGCTCGCTACCAACCCCAACTTGTTTTTATTGGGATATTATGATTATACCTTCATACATCTTAATTATGAAAGAAAAATGTATTTGAAGAAGGTCATGTGAACTCAGTGGTATTATAATTTCTTAGTACTGCTGGTTATTAATGATTTGCATTGTTAATACTTTTCAAAACAGTATCTACCTTCTTTGCTCTAACAGTTGTCCAAGTTGTGGCTCTCTTGGGAGGTGGTATAGGTCTGGGATATGCAATAGATTAGAACTGCATGGGCTAAGATAACACTTCTGAGTGGCTGGCACACATTCACCCAGAAATGTAGTGGTAGTGTCTCCAGATTCCTATAAAAAGGGGTAATGTTATACCAACCCACTTTATGAGACTGTTGGGAGAGATAAATTGTTAAGAGAAAGTATAATGATAACAATATGTATGGATCAATCCCTTGAGGAATAGGAGTTTAAATGCATCTACAAATCAGGTAAATAATTGGTTACCCAGCTATGTAACCAAAGAAAGCAAATGTCCACTTAAATTAAAGGTAACGAGAATGACATATACGTTAGACAGACGCAGCAATCAGGTAGGTGGAATTTGCTTTCCTGTATTTGAAAAGGTTAGCAGGAAATGTTAACTATGTAATTGAATATATTATAGCAGAAATGAGGTATATAATGTTATTGCAATTGATTACAAAATATCCATAGGCTGAATTATGTACAGCTCCCCACATGTGCCTTTTCAATCTGCCTCAGAAAGCTTTATGATAATTTACTAAGAGAAAAACTTCTGGTCATTATTTATTAATAATACATTTTCAGTATTTCTGTTAAGTATTTTCCTGCTTTGTGACTGTAAAAGTGAATGCAGCTGATGAGAATACATTTGAGAGAAAACTTGTATAAAGCCAATTTTGAGGGAGCAGTTAACAATGATTCCATCTAGGTCTACAGCCTAGAGGCATTGGAACTGTGGCCCAGTTATAATGAAAGCCCTGCAAATGTGGAATTCCAAAATTGTGTAAGTGGTTTGTTTTTCCCAGTAGATCTTCTTTTAAATAAAGCAGAATTTGAAAAGGGCTGTATAGTTTGCATATTCCTTCTTTAACCCTAGATTTAAAAACCAAATTGATATTCCTTTCTTTGTCTTGGAACTGTGTCTTAGTTCATTTTCTGTTCCTATACCAGAATATCTGTTATGGCACACCTTAAGAAGTAAAGAGGTTTATTTTGGCTCATAGAACGTTTTAGTCAGCTTTTTCACTGCTGGGACCAAAAAGACCTGACAGGAACAATTAGAGAAGGAAAAGTTTATTTTGGGGTTCATGGTTTTAGAGGTCTCTCAGTCCACAGATGGCAGATTCCATTCCACAGGACCTGGAATGAGGCAGAACATCATGGTGGAAGTGTGGGGTGGAGGAAAGCAGTTGGGGACATGGCACCAGGAAAAAGAAAGAGATTCCACTCACCAGATACAAAACGTATACCCCAAAGACATGCCCCCACTGACTTACCTCCTCCAGCCACACCCTACCTGCCTAGAGTTACCACTCAGTTAACCCCTATCCAGATCAACGATTGGATTAGGCTCTCATAACCCAGTCATTTCACTTCTAAACCTTCTTGCATTGTCCCACACATGAGCTTTTGGGGACACCTCACAACTACATCATACTATGGAGGATGGGAAGTCCAAGGACATGGCAGCTAACATCTGCTCAGCTTCTCACGAGGGCCTTATGCTGCTCCATTCATGGAATAAAGTGGAAGGAGAAGTGGGTGCATGGGGAAGAGAGGAAGCGCCAGAGACTTGCTTTATAACAACCCAGCATTGTGAGTGAATCTAATTTCCTTTATAGAAGGGGAGTTTTAATTTTATTTTAGGAAGTTGAGTGGGGAGGTGAAGAGCATTTCCCTGCTTTGGCTGATTCTCCCTTTAACTCAAAGTAACTAATATACCAAGATGGTATATGTTGGAGTGGTGTATTCAGGTATCCCATATGGCTCACCCCAAAGTATGCAATGGGTATTTATTTAACCCTTGACTTATTTTAATATTTTCTTCTTTGTTGCCAGTTTTAAGCAATTGAATTAAATATACCATTATTATACTTTTCATCTTATTTTTATTTTTGTGCTTGTGTTCATTTATCTTATTGCATACATGGGATTTTAATTTTGTACAGTGTACATTCAATAATCCTTTTTCCCATGTACCCCTCTCTCTGTTGTTTGGAGGACTCTGTTGTCACACACAAATTAAGCAACCTTAATCTGAAAATCTAAAATCCAAAATGTTTCAAAGTTCAAAATGTTTTGATGCCACAAATGGAAGATTTTACATCTAACCTCATGTGATAGGTCTCAATTAAAAGGCAGACAGGCTACAGATATTGGATAAAATCATCTTCTTCTCATGTGTATAATACGTGTATGAAATGTAAATGAATTTCATATTTAGACTTAGGTCCCATCCATAGATGTTTGTGAGTTTTTAAGTATTCCAAAATCTGAAATATCTGAGATTGAAAACAGTTCTGATTACAAGGATTTTGAAAAAGGGTACTTGTCTTGTATATTAAGCTGCTTGAATCTGTTCCATGGCTAACAGATGCTTTATTTCTTTTTTAGTCTTTTTTCTCCCTTGGATTCATTTTTTATTGGTTTCTATTTCAATGATTTTAATTTCATTAATCTTTTTTTCTGATATACATAATGTTCTTTTATTCATATTCAGTTTATTTTTCATCAGACTTTTTATTGTTCATCTCTAAATGTTCAGTTTGGAGACCTTCTCTAGTTAGCATATTTATTATTTACTTCATCATTCTTAACATATGGAAAATAGACAGGAGACTTTTGATAAATTTTTATCTTCAACTGTCGCTTGTGACTTCTCATATTGATTTATTTCCTCATTATAGGTTGGATTTTCCTGCTTATTTGCATGCCTAGCAGTTTTTAACTACATGCCATATAGTGTGAAGTTTACTTTAAGAATGCACCTGACATTTGTGCTTTCTAAAAATGTTTTTGGGCTTTGTTCTAGGTGCAGTTAAGTCACTTGAAAACAGTTTGATCCTTTTAGGTCTTGCTTTTCAGCTTTTTAAGATGTGAAAGAGAAATATTTAGTCTTTGAGTAATTTTGTCCCAGTGCTGATGTGGTAAACTTTTGAGTAGATTCCCAGAGCTCCAAGAATTTTATGAGGTGCTCCACTCTGGCTGGTGGGAATATGAACGATTCCTGGCCCCTTTGATTGTCTTGCTTGTTTTCCCTGGAGCATCTCCTGTGGCATATATACAAATATCAATTCTGGCCTGAGCTCCAAGCCGAAAATTTAGGCAATAGATGTCAATAAGTAAATAAAAGCATGTACATGCTCATTGTGAAAAAGCATATCAGGGAATTAGTAGGATTCTTCAAGTAATTGAGAATCTCTGGTTTTGAAAAGCTGTTGCAGTATTGCAAACAAATACCTGGTGGCTTAAACATGGACATTAAATTTAAAGATCATTGCATTTGATGAAAAAGACCACTACTTTCATGTGAACATTTGGATAACCAAGTTTTAACAAGAAAGACATTTTTATAACTAATTTTTAAATGTAACTGAGGCCATACAATTCATAAGCAGGTGTTTTGAGTTAAGCTGATCCTGGGGAGAAGGGAGAATGTGCTGGAGTTGTTGGGTGAATGAGGAATACCTAGAGGACCAGATGATCACCAAAGTTGTATCCTCACCATTCTGTATCTCAGCCTTCACTGATTGCAGATTCTCCCTTTGGCTCTTGGAGCTTTACCAGTGGTTCTACCATCGAAACTGGGCATCATTTGCTCCAATTATTCTTCCAACTTGCTTATAAGAGCAATACCCATGCGTGCCACAAAATCTTGTGTGAGCTCTCCGTAATTACCCTCTGTGGATAAATCTCACAAGTCCCTAGGGTGTGCATAAGCCAAAGTCTAGTGGTAGGTAGATGGCCTGGATACTTAGCAGGGCAATGGTGGGGAGATACTGCACATGTATCCAGAGATGTGAAAGGGCAGGATGGAATAACTGTAGATGCATGAGCTGAGCTGATGGTTAGAATAGCCTAGGATGTATTGTTATATGCATTTGCTTTTATTGAAACTAAATTTAGTGATGATTTTTCTAATTTACTCCCATAGTAGTGTTTTTTGATCTTTTTTGTTCAAACACTATCAATAAAATTTTTTGAACAGATATTCTTTGCTTGCATATTTATTATCTTATAAGTTATTTAGCAGGACTAATTATTAAAAAATTGTAAAATCCTCAAAAATAAATTTTAAAAGGAAAAAGTATAGATAAATTTAATTGGAAGTCTTAATATGCATGTACAACTGGGATGTGCATACTCCACTTTGGAGATAACAACCCTGGAGGAAGGGCTCAAGAGAGGTGAGACTCTCATTTGACCTGGAGTCAGGAAGAAGCTTGCAAACTCTGTGATAGGCCTTGCAGCTGAGTCTGTGCTTAACACCAAGAATCAAGATTCCAGTATGAAAAGGTTTGGTACATAAATACAATGGAATACTACTCGGCCATTAGAGAAGACGATATTGTGGCTTTTGAGATCAAATGGATGGAGATGGAAAGAATTATGCTAAGTGAAGTATCCCAATCTCAGAGACTCAAGGGCCGAATGGTTTCTCTCATCTGTGGGAGCTAGAATACATGGGGAAGCAGTATGTTAGACAGCTATGCTAATAATAACTTCAAATTGTATGATTCTCAACGCAACAGGGAGATGACTCCCTAGGATACTTGGAGGCGTAGGCTGGGGGCA
>PVKS010010264.1:42971-60940 GCA_004027875.1 Aplodontia rufa
AGAGAGAGAGAGAGAGAGAGAGAGAGAGAATCAATTTTATTTAGTTTTTCATCTGGTTTTCATTGCTCTGACACTTAGTTGTGTATATGGGTATATGGTACTGGGGCTTGAAACGGGGTCCTCGTGCATGCCAGACAAGCTCTGTAATCACTGAGCTACTGCTCCAGGCACAACATTGTCTGTTTAATCCAAACAAACACTGTGGAATAGGTATTAATATACTAATTGTATAAGAACAGGTGCCTAGAAATTTCAGGTCTGATGTGTTTCTGAGGCCCATCTTTTTTATTCTACTGGGCTGTGTAAAGACTGTGGTATGTTCCATCTCTGGATGGAACAAACTTCTCCCTTACCTGTCAAGAAGAGACCCAGTTCATGGAATATTCAACAAAATTTTCATCAAATGTTATTTATATTGACTCTCAGAGTCATCTTGGGAGAAGAGCTTGTTGACTGCAGTGAACTATTAAGATCTTCTATTTATTGTATAAAAGGTATTACAACAGGGAAATGGCGAAAAGGAATTTTAACATACCCACAGGTCTACTACTATGTCCTATACTGTTTTTCTTTTGTACGTATTTTATTCTGACTTTTATTCATATGCATATTTGTTGCATAATTCCAATCTTAGTATAAATATTACCTTGTTTTCTGATCATTATGGGGGGTACTGAATATTGAACCTAGGGGTGTTTAACCCACTGACCCATCCTCAACTCATTTTTTTTAATTTTGAGGCAGGGTCTCGTTAAGTTGCTTAAGGCCTTAGTAAGTTGCTGAGGTTGGCTTTGACTCACAATCCTCTTGCTTTAGCTCCTGAGCTACTGGGATTACAGGCATGCACCAGCTTCTGATCATTTTTTTTCACAAAAAATTTGATGTTAGAGATTGGTGTAGTAGCAACATTAAAATGTTTAATGACTTCCTTATATCTTGATAAATACTAATAATTTACTTAGCTTTACCCATTTTACGAACTGTGTTCCTACATTTTATGTATATTTTATACATTTGACAAATATACACTTAATTCCTTAAAATAATAGCCAACAACATTTATTATCATGCATCTTATATTTACTATGGAGTATGCAAAGTTCTATGTAGTGGGATTTCAGAGGAAAATGTGAACACTTATTATTTTTAATATGTCTTGCTAAATTGCTAGAGGCAGTGTAAGTTGATTCTAGAGCTGGGAAATAATATGAGTTTACCACTTTCTCCAGTATTCTGACTACTTTGGGAATTATTAGGTGTCAGGAAAAAGCATTTTATAATTTTAATGGTTAATTCCAGAATTGTTCTTAAGATGATTACAGTCATTTTAAGGGAAATACTTTGATAAGCACTTCAAGGTAAAGGAAGAAATTCTGCATGGGTTGCAGAAGCCAAGATGGGAAATTACTCTAAATTTAAAATAAACAGAAACTTGGTAAGGTGCAAGAGATGAGAGAAGGGAGAGTGAGGGAAGAGTTGGATAGAACATGGCAGGAGACTCAAACCCTACTTTGACAAATAGTTGATTGAATTTCTGCAGCAAAAAATATCTCAATTTGTATTTTTGGTTTATTTGTGTTGTAGCCATATGGATTCCTTGACATCTCAAATTTGCAATCAAATCTTTTCTATCTGTAGAAGCCTATGGGAATGACTGGTTTGTGGGAAATTAAGGAAAACAGTTCCACATCTAGGTCAATGTAGTGTGAAATTAAACAGGATGCATGAACAGGATGGTGAGATGTTTCCTAATCAAACTAAATAAAGAGTTTTAGAAGCATAAACTGAAGGTGACAACCAGGAGAAAATAAATTTCTAGGAAATTCTCTGAAGATTTTAATGGACTCTATATTTCTACAGGGCATAAGATAATGGGCTGACTGTTCATAAAGTATCAGTACCACCTCATCCTTTGGAGATGTGTTCCAAGACCCTCAGTGCATGCCTGAGACCATGTGTAATGAATGGCTTAGAAAGGCTTGGTCCTAGCTGATTGTGCTGTGGGGAGGTGGTAGGAACTAGGAAGTGGGACCTCGTCGGAGGAAACAACTAGTTTGGGAGTGTGACTTTGTAGGGTATATGGGGATTTCAGCCCCTTCCTTTCTCTTTATCTGCTTGGCCCCTGAAACTGTGAGCCAAAAAACCTTTCCTCTATTTAAGTTGTTTATTTCAGGTGTTTTGTCACAGTGACTGAAAGTTGACTAACATACCATGGCTGGTATTGAACAGTGAATACACTATATATAACTAAGATAAAGATTAATTTATAAATTAGACATAGCAAAAGATTAACAAAATAGTAATGAAATAAACCAAGTATAACAATATATTATAACAAAAATTGTTTAAAACTTGTGAATTGTTTATATGTTCAGATCATAGTTGACTATGGAATTGAAACTGGAGAAAGTAAAACCACAGATGGAGGGGGAATAGGTACTGTATTTAGATTTCCAAAGGCCTGTAGGCTTTGGTTGACATCTGGTCTGTTTCTGTTTTTTTTTTCTTTTTTCTTTTTTTTTTTACAATGGCTTTTAGAGTGCCCCTGCTTCCATCTCAGACTTCTGCAGTAATACATACTTTTAAACCATTTATTGTTATACTAGGATGATAGATACAGTTAAAAAAAGACTTTTATGTATCTTTGTCATAGTAAAGGACCATTTACAGAATAATTTTGAAGCCATCATAATTGCATTTAATCGTCATTAAACGAACAGGCTGTGGGTGTAGGGAATCCTAAGAACCTGGAAGTCAAATGTTGGATATAATCAATAAGACAAGTGGACAATTTTCACTCAAAATCTCGTTACACATTTAGTAAAAGGAGCCAGTCTTCCTCCCTCCCTTTCTTCCTTCTTTCTTTCTTTCTTTCTTTCTTTCTTTTTCTTTCTTTCTTTCTTTCTTTCTTTCTTTCTTTCTTTCTTTCTTTCTTTCTTTCTTCCTTCCTTCCTTCCTTTCTTTCTTTCTTCTTTGTTTCAAGAGAGAGTGACAGTGAGAGAGAGAGAATCAATTTTATTTAGTTTTTTCTTAGATACTTTTTTTGTTGCTTAGATACTTCATTGTGTATGTGGTGCTGGGATTCAAATCCATGTCTTTGTGTATGCCAGGCAAGCTGAAACTGCTGAGGCACTGCTTCAGCCCCAGGAGCCAGTCTTTCTAATGAAACATTGTTCTATACCTTACTGTAAGCTTCTTTTTTTCTTCTTTTTTTTAAAAAAAAATTTTATTGAGTTGAGTTTTTGTACAATCATAAATGAATATGTAGTAACAATATCATATGCCCCTGATCCTAATCCAGAATCACCCCCACCCCATCTCTTGAATCTTCTATATTTCCCCCATAACAGATATAAATGTCTTTATATATGTATATTCTGATATATATGTATTCTGGAAAATGCACAGTCTTATACGATTTTCCAGTATTCAGTGATTGCATAGTATTATTTGGCTTTTTTGGGGAGTAAACAATAAGCTGCCTTGTTGATTCTCCCGTAGATCCCTCCGTCATCCCTCCCTTCCTCTTCTACCTGCTACCACACATATATCTATGGTTTTCCTAGATTCTGTGTTGTTCGACTTTGTTGAATCTAGTAATAAGTAATGCCTCTGAGGTAGGCAGTTGTTATGGTTTAGATAGGTAGTGTCTCCCCAAAACTCATGTGTAAAACAATACCAGAATGTTCAGAGATGAACTGAGTGGATTATGAGTTGTAACCTAGTCAGTGCTTTAATCCACAAATGTGGGAACTGCAGGTAGTGGGGTGCGGCTGGAGGAGGCAGGTCACTGGGCTGTGCCTTTAGGGTATATATTTCGCCCCTTGTGAGGAGAGCTCTCTCTCCACTTCCTGGTTGCCATATCCTCCGTTGCTTTCCTCCAGCAGACCTTCTGCCCTGATGTTCTGTTTCACCTTGGGGCCCAGAGCTATGGAGTTGGCCTACTATGAACCCCTGAAACCCAAGAACCAAAAAACTTTCCTCCTCTGCATAGTTCTTGTCAGGTTCAGTCACAGCAATGAAAAGCTGCCTGATACAGCAATTTTTAACCCTGTTTTATTAGATACAGTTGTGATTATGTCTTATTTGCATCTAGAAAGAAAATTTTAGGAAGGCAGAAACTACACCCTATTCCTCTTTTCTCTCCTATTGTCTTGAGCTTAGTTTGCAGTATGTGATCCCAGCTACTTGGGAAGCTGAAGCAGAGGGATTACAAGTCCAAGGCCAGCAGGGACAACTTAGCAAGACCTTGTCTTAAAATAAAAATTTAAAAACATCTGGGGATGCAGCTCAGCGGTGAAGCACTTGCTTAGCATGCAGAAGGCCTATGGGTTCAATCCCCCATATTGAAAAAAATTGTTGATTAAATAAATGTGGGCTACCCACACCTATACTCCTAACTGAACGCACATCAGGTTCACTTGTTATTTTGATCTCTTCATTTTTCTGTTTCTGTTTTTTGGCTTTACTGCCCTTGCATGTCAGTCTCTTCTTTGTTAACACTGCATAATTTATAAAATCACATCAGCTATTATGCATAATGCTGCTTGTACCATTAATTTTTCTCTGGATATGCTTTTACCTAAGTGATATCTTTTCACCTATATTTTATAGCTAGTAGTACAGATAAAATATATAGTGGGTACATAATAAATGGTTCTTTATTGATTCACTCATTATTGACAGAAATTTGCTTGCACAAATTATGAATCAGTCAAGTCGTATATTTGACAAAGTGCCCTTTTATTATTTATTAACAAACAAAAACATTAACATTTGAGAGGCAGTCTCCAGGCAATTTGGAAGAGCAGATGGAGTAATTTAACTCCTTTAGACTGTTGGATCGCTGACAGGTACCACGTAGAGTCAGAGCAGTCACCTCCATCTGGCACACATACGGGTGGTTACTGAGATATTTAGCATGGCAAGATGATGTTAAAACAGAGGCTACTGTGAACTACGGAATCTACAGGCACAAATAGACTTTGCCTACTCCTGTACCTTACTTAAAGGGCAAACTTTGAGTTGCAATGAATAAAAATAATGAGATTATTTTAAGGTAATGACTAGCTTTAAAACATTACTCAGAGATATAAAGTTCTGCATTTAGTAACAGCAAAATGAACATTTTCTTTTGTATTCATTTGGTGTCCTGAATGTTAGGAGAAAATCAGAGAATGCTGCAATTTAGCAATGCAAAAATGCTCTCATATTCTCAGAATTAGTTCTGTAGGCTTTACAGTCTCTGATTCTTTCCTGTAAATCGGACAGAAAATTCCAATCCGAAGTGTGAGCTGCCTTTATTTTATTTACTTTGGCCTCCATATTATAATTACATAAAAATAGAAACCATGTTTTATAAAAATGGAGAAATATTCCAGTCTCTTTCATCATGCAGAGCAATTTGTTTCCCTGAGTATATTCAGGAAAAGTCACTTAAGGAGACCCCCCATTGTTCTGAGTTGCACAAAGGTGCGTATTCAAAGGGCACAGTTTCTGATGTAGCATTAAGAAGAATGGCATTTATAAATCTCACTGCAAGGGCTGTGAAATAGATGACTTAGGCAAGTAGAGGCTCCTCAGTGCTAAAAGATTTTCTTTTGTATATCCGAAATTTTTTTATTTTTAATAAATAGGTCGATAAAAGCTGAATAAAAATGCAGATGTGTCCTGTTTGAGATATTGGAATGAGAAGTATTCAGTTGAATGAAAGGTTGAAAAGTCTCATACAGCAAAATGATGCTCTCTGCCCCCAACCCCCAATTTCCAGACATGTTGGGAAGTTCACTTAAAACAGTGAATCTTATGATTTTTTTTGTGAGCAATTTTCTTGGACAAATTCTTTGCAAAGGAGGGGCTGGTGTGGTGGTGGCTCAGCAGTTGTGGTGCTTGCCTGGCAGGAGTGCAGATGTGGGTTTGAGCCCCAGTACCACGTACAATGAGAAGTGTTAGAACAACAAGGACCACATGAAGAACTAAGTAAAGTTGATTCTCTCCCTCTCTCTTAAAAAAAATAAAAAAGAGCTAGAATGGAATCTGTGTTTTCAGATGTGTTAATTGCTTGGTCAAAATTTAGCTGTTGGGTTACATAAAGAATATTTTCTTTAGAAAGATGCTCAAATACACATTTAAAAATGAGATGAGCTGTGGATGTACCTCATTGATAGAGGCCCTGAGTTTGATCCCCAGGAGTGTAAGAGAAACAACCAAGAGAAGACATACTAGTAACTTTAGGTCTGATAACCACCCCTGCAAAAAGGACGAGGGAAAGCAACTCATGAGGAAAACATGCCTAGCATGTGTGAGGCCCTGGGTTCAATCCCTGGTACTCACCTGCTCCCCCCCCACCCGCAGCCAAAAAAAAAGGAAAAATAATAGTTGTGATCCCCAAATAGTGGAAGTGATAACATTCATTAATAGCAAACTAACATATCTATAGAAAATAGTAGTTTCTTTAAAACATTCTTGTAGAATGTTCTTTATTTTTCTTTGAGTGCTTATAAGAGTAGGACAATTGAGAAAACTAGGAGCCTGGGAAGCCTGAAATTCTGGTCTGACTTTGCTATCTTGGGATAGATACTCAACCTCTCTGGGATGTGATTTTCTCTTCAGGGATGGATGAGGCAGAATGGGACTAAATAAGCAGTAAGGTTATTTCTACACTTCGATTAAGTCCTTCCAATTTTATCTTTGTGGAGCCATCTCTCAATTTATTTGGTAGTCTGTTGGCTTCTTTGAATGAAGAGTTGTCTTTTCCTTTCTGGCTGCTTAGAACTTGTTTTTGTCTTTGATTTTCAGTAGTTTTACTATGATGTGGTTATGTATTCTTTTATTGTATTTATTTGGGATTTGTACATGTATAATGTATACGATGTCTCTTATGCTTATTTCTATATCCAGCTGTTTCTCAATGTATCAGTCTGTATATTTTTATTAACCTATCTTGTCATGGATTATGAATCTTCTCATTAGTTTTATTTCATCTGCAGGTAGCTTCATCAATTGTGTTCTTAATTTTGCTTGTTATATTTTCAGTTCTAAAAGTTTCATTTAATTTTTTTTATAATTTCTATTTCCTTGCTAAAATTCTCTAATTTGCCATCTGACTTCTTCAGGGTATTAATAACCATTTTAAAACATTTATGTTTAATGATTAATACATTTTTTGAAGGCTGTTTATATTGTCTGCTGATCTCTTGAGTTTGGTCAACAGTTCTTATCTTTTGATAGTTTGGTTTTAATATCAGATGTCACATATGAGAAATAGATTTATGGATGATTTTTATTTATTTCTTTTCAGAGAGGATTTACTTGTTTTTCAAACAGGCAGGGAGGGAAAACACAACTGTAATCGATCCAGAAATTGAGTTGATTCACATCTTGGTTGCAGAGTTCATGAGGGCTGATTCATCACTATTTCTGATTTACCTTTGTTTGTAAGGATTCATAGCCTTTCAGGAATTCTAAGTGAAAGTTTTGGTTATTTACCAAGATTTCTTTTCTTTGACATCTTAACTCATTTTGTGCTGCTATAACAAAATACAACAGAATGGGTAATTTATAGAGAACAAATTTATTGAACAGTTCTGGAGGCTAGGAAGTTCAAAATCATTACCCCAGCTAGTTAAGACCCTGTTCCTCTGCTTCCAAGATTGCACCTGGAATTCTGTGCTCTCTGGAGATAAGGAATGTTATGTCCTCACATGGTAGAAGTACAGGAGAATGAGAGAGAGTCCACTCTCAAAATACGTTTTTGTAGTAGTGTTATTCCGCTTGAGGGAGGAGCTCTGTGATATAAATGCCTCCCATTAGGCTCTACTTCCCAAAACTGTTGCAAGTTTCCAACCTGTGAATTTTGGGGTCATATTCAAGTCATTGCGTTTGATACACTCTGAACTCCAATTTACATCTTCCTTGAGTCACTTAAGAAGGTTGGAAGTTGTATTCAGCCTCTCATCCTTTCAGACATAAGCTCCCACTCAGCTTTTCAGCTTTCAAGCTGCCACTGGTAAACTGATAAAGCCTTAAAGGTAAAAGAACACACTGGGGGCTGGAACAGTGGCCCAGCAGTTGGAGCAGTTGCCTGGCATGCGTGAGGACCTGGGTTCAAACCCCAGCACCACATACACAACTAAGTGTTGGAGAAACAAAGACCAGATGAAGGAAGAAATAATATTGACTCTCTGTTTCTCTCCCTCTCTAAAAAAAAGTAGCACACTGAATGTTGACTTCCTTTCCCTGTGTACTTTTTCTTCTATGGAACTTAATTTTTTGAACATCTCACTGTTTTTGAAACTCTCTGATACTTCAAACATTTATATACCAAAAATGTCTTTCTAGTTTTATGTTTGTTGTTACAGAGAAGTTTTGGCTAGAAAAACCCAAGTCTGTTGCCTTTATATAGGAAGCAGAAAATCTCCCTTGTGTTAAATTCTAAAATTTTACATCTTTGTAACTTTATTTTAAAAGGGTGAATTATCATTTCTTAGAAGTGAACCTATAGAGACTAAAACATCAATAAACAACTGAGTGTTCAGATGCTACATTTATTGTTACTTAATTTTTTTTAAAGAGAGAAGGACAGTGAGAGAGAGAGAGAGAGAATCAATTTTTATTGAGCTTTCACATGGCCTTCGTTGCTCCGATGCTTAGTTGTGTGCGTGGGTGCTGGGGTTTGAACCCGTGTACTTGTACATGCCAGGCAAGTGCTGTAACTGCTGAGTCACTGCTCCAGCCCCTGTTACTTACATTTTTGTCATTTGTTCTGACTGATGGAACTGAAAGGCCAAGTAATGGAGTGACTATCAGGGTGACTTTTCCTATACCAGTACATGGATATGTCCTCTCTGATACCTAAACATAAACCAGAATGACAGTTCTGTGATTTATTAATGAAAACAGGATTTTCCCATTCTTCATTGTGATGAGAAAAATCTTGAACCAGAATAACAATTTAGAAACTATTGATCTGAACTTACTATGAAATTCTGTTTTTCCAACGTCTTCTGGGATATACCAAGGCCAAATCATAGGTACTATCATAAATAATTAGATATACAACATTTCCACAGCTGTGCAATACCAGATGGTTTTGCTTTCTTAGGCTTAAAGGAACTTCCTTCCTTTGCAGTTAAAAAAGTCAGCAATGTCAGATTCTATACACTCATCCTTCTTAAATGGGGCAGAGAAGGTCTGAGAGACTTGGATTTGAACTTCATGATAATCTGACTTTTAGTGGAAGAGAACTCAATTAAGAATGTCACATACTGGAGTCAAGAGATTCTGCTGCCAGTACAGCAAATGTTTTAGCTTTCAAACGAATTGTTCAATTTGCAATAATAACATACTAAAAGACAGGTGGAAGTAGTGAAGCTTCATGCCCCACTGACCATCAATTTCAGATCCCAGCCAGGGAAGTCTCTGCAGATTTGTTTAACAGTGCACGCATGGGTCTCCGTTCACCCCCAGGCTCATGTTTGGTTTGGCTTCATTCTTTGCATCGCTTTTCTGATTTCTCTATTGTGTGTTTACCTGATGTCACCTTCATTTTGTCCCAACTTATCTAGAGATAACATAATTGGGGCAGTGTTTTACATAACATTCAGAGACTCAAGTGACCCATTGAATAAAAATTGGAGTTCACTGAAGGAATTTTTTCTTCCTTTAATAAAGAGAGAGAGAGAGAGAGAGAGAGAAGAGAGAGAGAAGGGGGCTTGAGTGGTTAAGCGCTTGCCTTGCAAGCATGAGGACATGGATTCATGTACACAACTAAGTGTCTGAGCAACAAAAGTCACATGAAAAACTAAGTAAAATTGATTATCTTTTTCTCTCTCTCTCACTGTCCCTCTCTCTCTTAACAAAAAGGTAGATGATTGTCATTATTTAATAATTTATTATTTTGGGGCAAGAATGGAAGTAGCTGTGATAGGCATTGTGAGTTGAATTATATCCATTTGTTGAAGTTCTAACCCCTGGAACCTGAAAATGTGACTTTATTTGGAAACAGGGTCTTCACAGGTATAATCAAGTTAGGATGAAATCTTAGTGGATTATGGTGGATCCTAAATCCAGTGATTGGTTTTCTTTAAGAGTGAAATATATAGAGACACCAGAGACACACATTGAAAACATTCATGTGTCTATGGAGACAGAAATTGGAATGATGCCACTGCAAGTTGAGGAATGTCAAGGATTTCTGGGTGCCATCAATATTTGGGAAGAGATAAAGAAGGCCCTTCCTGGAAAGTGTTCAGAAAGGACATGACTATTGACACTTGAGTTCTGGGTATCTGGTCTCCAGGACTGTTGGAGAATAAATTTCTTGGGTTTAGTTACCCATTTTTTTGATAATTTGGTTAAAGCAGCCCTAGAAAATGAAATCAACATGTTATCTATTTTATTTTATATTTTTTATAGCTCAAAATTCTTTATTATTAGTTTAATCTGTCACATATATCATGAGTTGCCACTTCAACAAATTACACTTTAGATTTGTAATTTAAAAATAGACATGTATAAAAAAAATAGACATGTATTAGAGTCAGGCATAGTGGTGCATGCATGTAATCTCAGCAACTGGGGAAGCTGAGGCAGGAAGATCACAAGTTCAAAGTCAGCCTCAGAAACTTAGTGAGACTCTGAGCAATATAGTGAGACTGTGCCTCAAAATAAAAAATAAAAAGGTCTGGGGCGCTCCTGGGTTCAATTCCCGGTACCAAAAGCAAAACAAAAATCAAAGAAAAAAACAAACAAAAACCCCAAATATTGTGTGAAAGTAGAATGTAAAATTGCAGAGCTATGACATAATAAATCTGATAAGCTTTTTAAGAAAATTTTATCCAGTTTTGGACTTTGCAATTAAATGGGGACTTGGAAGATTTGAAGACAATTTATTTGAGAACAACGTAACAGGAAAATTAGCTGAGAAATAAGGTGTGTTAGTTACAGAATCTGAAACTTATTCCAGGGCTGGCACACTCAAGGCACACACCTACCCCTTCCATAGCAGATGCTATTCAAAGAGGCCACTCTTCAATCCTAGTCACAGTTTCACATGCCTCTACGCAGTGTGACAGACAGGTGTAATCGACTAGAGTCAGCCCCTCTCCAAGCCCTTTAGCTACTAGGGTCCTATAAAATCTTTTCATTTATGGATGAAACAACAACAACAACCACAACAACCACAACAAAGCAAAACTAAAGCCCAGGGAAAGAAAGGAAGCTGATTATAAGACCCTCAGCATAAGCTAAAGACTGAAGATTTCTCCCTATATTCTAGTCCAGTGCCTATTTCACCACAAAATTTCTCATCACTCTCAAGCAAACGATGTAAAATCTAAAACATACCCACATGACGGTATGTCCAAGGGGTTCTCAGGTATATTAATTATTCTAGGAAACAAAATTCAACTTGAGAAGTTGGTACGCTCTGGTGGGTAATGATGGCAGTAGTAGTTGGGGAAGTAAAGAAAAGGGCAAACTTTGTTGCTAGAGGCGTAGTTCATGCTAATTTGATTTCTCTATATTGCTATTTTTGAATATTTTTAAGGTAAGCCTTCTGTTCCATGGTAGGAATGTTAACATGAATAAAAGAAGCACTTTTACTGTAAGGAGGTCAAAAGATATAAATATTTAATGGCAACACAGTGAGATGAGTTTGGCAATGCATTTTTGGTAATGGGGCATAGTTAATAGATAATATTGTATTATTTATAGAATTAAAGTAATGGGAGAAAGTTGGAAGCTAATTAGAGGTCTTTGATCCTATTTCATAGACAATGCAGAAATCTTCTTTACATTATACCTTGCAGGAGATCTATTAATCCATTATCTCTTAACCTGAGTGAATTAAAGGTGA
Source organism: Aplodontia rufa (assembly GCA_004027875.1). Taxonomy (NCBI): domain Eukaryota; kingdom Metazoa; phylum Chordata; class Mammalia; order Rodentia; family Aplodontiidae; genus Aplodontia; species Aplodontia rufa. The sequence goes on from PVKS010010264.1 coordinate 54,829, forward strand.
GAGAGAAATCATGTTGAGACATGTTTATTCAATTCTTAGCTAGGTAGTCTGGTAGTTTTCTTTTTTAAATTGTGGGATAAAATGTGATTTACAAAATTTAACACCTTACCCATTTTTAAGTGGGCAATCCACTGGCATTAAAGTACATTTACATTACTGTGTGACTATCACCATCATCCATTTCCAGAAAATTTATCATTTTTTCAGCACAGAAATTCTGTACGTATTGAACTGTAACTCCCATTACCTTACTCTCCAGTCCCTGACAGTCACCATTCTGTGTCTATCTCTACAAACACGACTCTAGAGATTTCAGGTAAGTGGAATCATACAATATTTGTCTTTGTGACTGGCTTGTTTTACTTAGAACATTATCTTCAAGATTCATCCATGTGGCAGCATGTGTTAGATTCTCCTTTCTTTTACATACTAATGACCAATAAATGTATGAAAAAATGTTCAACATGTTAGCAATAAGGGAAATGTAAACTACCTTGAGATTTCATCTCACTCCAATCAGAATGGCCCCAATAAAAAATGCTGGAGAGGGTGTGGAGAAAAAGGAACAATTCTGCACCATTGGTGGGATTGTAAATTAGTTAAACTGGTATGGAGATTTCTCAAAAGATTAAGAATGGACCCACCATATGACCCAGCTCTACCACTCTTCAGTACTGATCCAAAAAAATTAATGTCAGTCTACTATAGCTACTCTAAACCCATGTTTATAGCAGCAGAATTCATAATAGCCAAATTATGGAACTGCTTAGGTATACATCAGTGGATGAATGGATAAAGAAAATTGGACACATATACACCATGGCATTTTATTGATCTTTAAGGATAAATTAAATTATGTCATTTTCAGGAAAATGGATGGAACTTGAGAACATTATGTTAAGCAAAATAAGCCAAACTCACAAAAGTCAAGGGTCATGTGTTTTATCTCATATGTGGAAACTAGAGAGGAAAAACGTGTGTATGTGTGGGGGGTTCTCATGAAAATTGAAGGTGGACTAGGAGAGTAGAGGAAAGGAACATGGGGAAGGGAAAGGGGAAATACTGGGGAATGATATTAATGAACTTACATTGCTATATCATGCACATGTACAGATATTTAACAGTGAATCCTACCAGTAGGTGTAATTATAATTCACCACTAAAAATATGGAGAAAAGAATTTCCTTTTTTAATGCTGAATAATATTCTATTGTGGATATATCACATATTGTTTATCCTTTTGTCCATTGATGGACATACGGTTTGCTTTCATCTTTCACCTATTGTGAATATTACTGTTATTGATATTTTTCCTATAAACCTGATAATTCTATTTGATTTTTGAAAACCATGAATAGGTATACTTTTGGTAAAAATGAAAGTTATCTTAAAATCTTGTAAAAGCGAACATATACATTTATTTGTTAACCAATCCGGTTACCAAGTATATATTCTTGACTATTTGATGAAAGTTGAATGATATGCTTTTAATAATTATTGAAAGTGTTGTGATTTTGAAATCATTTCGTGGATATTCCTCAGAGGGAGGCCAAGCAGCCCTACATTGAATCCACGTTGTGAGTGATCCTGTAGCTAGTTACAATTTGCAAAACAGAGAAGTGCGCCGTGTTGGAATTGGGTTTCCAGGGTCAGCAGGTCTTCAGGTGAATGCTGCCATGGCCAGCATCAAAACTACCCACTAGAGACCCCAAGGCAGAACCACTCAGGTAAGTGTCCTAAATTCCTTACCCATAGAAACTGCGTGAGACAGTAAAGGTTTATTGCTATTTTAAGCAATAAAGCATTCATATGGGAACAGATAACCCAGATCTTAGAAAAAAACAAAGGCTCAGAAAAATGTAAAGACAGGCCCAAATTGTGATAGCCAGTAAATAAGCAGGGGAAGCAGGCATTGAACCCCATTTTCTGGCCGTGGATTCAGTATTTGTTCCATTTACAACACTAACGTGCCTGCCTAGTGCCAAGAACAGTGTTTTGATCCCTGTGCTTTTATTTTAGCAGGTAAGTTTTGATATAGGTAAGTTCATTTTCTCAGGTTTCAAGTGCAAACATGTGGCCTTTGAAATTATGACATCTGAATCAAATTTCAGTTGCCACACTATGCAGCGTACAGCTTGCCATATATGCAGGGGCTGGAATCTAAAATCGCTATCCCCGGGTAAGGCACCATTATGATCGTCAAATCTGGAAGAAGTTAAATGTATGTACCAAGCTCTGATGTGCTTCACACACTGAGTTGTTTCTTTTCTATGTATTACTTTCTTATTTATCTCTTGGGTTCTGTCTTTGAATGAAAAGTAAGTTAGAAATCTCATTCACACTGAAACATTGTAAAGAACTAATAGCAACCAGTCTTTCCCATCAGTGCACTGAACATAGAAATAACCATTAACTTCTCGCTGCCTTCATATCATATCTGAGTATTTCAATTTGCCTTTCTCTTCATCTCACAGATTTTTAATTTTCTGTTTCATTTAAGGCCATTAAAGAATATTACTTAAAATGGGCAAAAGGGCCAGTGTTTAGTCATTTTTAATTTACTGTGACACATACTTTTGCTGATTTACTGAATGAACTAAGGTAATAATAACGTATCATCTGTGCCCCTTGATGCTTTTGGATTGCATTTCCATATGGATGCACTTTCCATTAGAAATCCCCCCAGACACACAGCGCCCCTGTTAACTGACTCACAGACAGCACAACCCTCAGGAAGCCTTTATAGCTTGATGTGGGGTGCAGTGTGAGTTGACCAAGATATTGCCAAAAAGTTTGGACTTTACACAGCAAAGATCAGATTAGTGTTCTTGTCTTCCGGTCACTGTCCTAGCTTATCTTACCAGTGGCCTAGAAGCTCCCGTAGGACATGCTATAAAACCTGTATTCACGTGCCTACAGTTGGGCTTGAACTTGCGACAAATTGACTCACTAAGGCTTGGAAGGGCTACTGAAAGGAGAAGGAGGGGGTCCTTTTCACACCACTCCACAGAGCTGCTAAGGAACAGCGTGTCTCAAAGCCATCTTGTATGGCCATCTTCTCCCTCCCTCATGGAACAAGTCAGTGATAACTGATCTCCAGTCTAAACCCAGAGAGAGGCAGATATTGTAGGATTTCTTCCTGCCCACCAATTTCCCACCAGTTGCCCTCTGCATTTTCTGCAGTAGGGAGAGGGAAAGCTGAATATGCGCATTCCTAGCTTCGTTTGACACTAGGATGCCAGGTGGGGAAGCTCTGGCCAGCGAGCCTTCTGAGGCTGTTCGGAAGGGTTTGCTTTTCTGGGTGAAACGGATTTGGCGTGGTTGGATCAATTCTTGCCTCTCTTCTTTGTCTTTCTTGGAATATGTGGCATGTCCGGGGAAGCAGCAATGCTATTGTAGTCGTGAGTTTATGCGCCAACCTACTATGAACAGCAGCACTGATGACAGGAAGAGTCAGGGTCCTGATGACCTCTTTCAGTCACTCACCATTTTACTGATGGTTGGACTTTATTAGGCAGAGAAATAATCACATAAATAAAATTAACTATCAATACTATTATTATTGGGAATTTTCTTCCTTGAAAATGTACTACTCCTCGTTGATACATCAATGCGTTGAATCGTTCTGGTGGTTAGAATAGAACAGCATTTCTTAACTTAGCACTATTGCTATTCTGTTTTTAGCAAATGTCTGTTCCTTCTAGGTTATTTGGCAGCATCCCTGACCTGTACATATTGTTATTAGTGTCCCTCAAATGTTAATAACCAAAATTGTCTCCAGATAGTGACAAACATCCTTGGGTGAAAAATCAACCCCTGCTGCAGAGAGAGCAGAGGCACAATGAAATGGGGCTTCCACAGGCTCAGGGGGAAGACCTAGGCTTGCAGATTATCTGCCATGTGGGTTCCTGTGACCTACATCAGGAACGATCTGTTTCTTGCTTGTTATGCTCCATGTCCAGAGTGGCTTGACTGAGGTTCCACGCTGTTGTCATTTTAAGTCTGAGACCCAGAATGATGGAGAAGCTTTTATCTGAATGCTTCCAGTTGGTCAGACAAAGGAAAAGTAGCCCATGGCAAAGCAGGTGATGGCTCTTACAGCTTGTTGCTGAAAGAGACACATGCCACTTCTGCTCACATTTTACCCACTAACAGAAATCACAGGGCCCTTCTTGAGTGCAGTGGGGGAGCAAAACGTCCTCCCACAGGGGTGGGCACTAAATATGGATTTGGAAAAAGTACTGCAGTCTACCATATGCCCTGAGGAAAGTGGACCATTGAAAGAATGATCTGATTAATGACCAGGACTCTGTCCAGTCCAGCTCTTAAATCTGTTTGCTAGAGTGAGAAACTGTTACAGAAAGGGTCAGCATAGTTTTTGCTTGGGAAAGAACAGTGACGGAGCAAGGAAGAAGATTTTTGGCAAGCTGTAAGCTCTGGAAGAAGGTGTGGAAGATGAAAGTAAAAAAGAATTGTTATTAACTCAGGGAAAGTCATAAAGAGGCTGGATGAGTGTGATTATCTCGAGCATGCACTTGGGAGTCAAAACTGCTTGTTTTCAAATCTGGAATTTAATTACTTGCGTTTCTTTGATGGTGGACAAGCTCATGAACTATATCTCTTCATTCATCTATAAAATGAGGTGAATGAATACGTTTATCTCATAGCTTGGTTATTTGCGTATATTGTACATAGTGGTTAGGACAGCTGGAGAATACTCAGTGCCTGTCAGGTCGTCTAACAGAAGGGACAGTTCTGCACAGCTTTTACAATTGCCATCTCTGAAGTGTATTTGGGGGAAAATTGTATTCAATCTGATCCCAGTTTCTCCATTTCTCCATTGATTATTTTTTCTAAGTTGCAGTCTATCTTAGTCAGCTGGGCTGCTATAACAAAACACCTTAGATTGGGTGACTTAAACAATGGACATTTATTTCTGACAGAACTGGAGACTGGGAATCTAAAATCAAGGTGCTGGCTGAATTCTTGACGAGAGCTTTCTTCCTAGCTAGTAGACAACCACTTTCTCACTGTGTCCTCACATGGCCTCTCCTTTCTTCATGCATTCTTTAGGTGGGGGAGGGAGATCTTCCTCTTCTTTTAAGGGTACACATTTCATCATGAGGAGCTCACCCTCGTGACCTTACCTAAATCTAATCACAAAGGCCAATCACTGAACTCCATCACAATGAGGGTTTGGGTTCCGACTTGCGAGTTTGGTGGGACACTAACATTCAGTCCATAGTCTCTGGTCATTTGTCTTTAGCTTGGGTCCTGGAACTCAGGACATGAAGCCTAATTGTGAGACAGGGTATGAGGAGGAAGAAGGAAACTGGTGGATGTGAGACCCATTTCATCAATCCTTTCTTCCACATACCTTTGGAGCTACTTGGGGACAGAAGTCCTGACCATGCTCACCTGATCTTAGGAGTGCCTTTCTCTAGGCAAAACCCCGTGGGCAAATCTGCACTTGCCCTGTAGGAGACCACCTGATGCACAATGGCTGCGCCCACACTGGACCCATCTCCTTCTCCTTGTCCTTCACCTGGAGCTTTGTAATAGAATTAGGCCCTGTGGCTATAGCAGAATTGCTTTTAATTACTTGATGTTTCAAGTCCTGCAGAAAATCTATGAGTAAGAGAAGAAGGGGAAGAGTTTTGGCATTCCAAGTCCAATCCTTTTCAAGGTCTCCCCAGTGTAAGTTACAAATGTAAAAGTTTGTTTCTAATTTTCCAGCAACTACAGTGACCTTGCACATACGCACATGTACGAGACATACAGATATGTACATGTCACTGGCAAATAGTGATTCTTGGACAGTCTTAAGCCCTAGGGGAATGAGAAACATTTAGCCCTTCAACTCCCAAACCCGTGTGCAAGTTACTCTCTTTGGATGGACACAGTATGTTAAATTATTATGCTAAGCAGAGTTAATTTCTTTAATTCAACTTTTTGCTTTCAAATAAGTGCACTTTCCAAATGACAGGATGAGGAGGAAAATCCTAAATAGGTGCATTTCCGACCCGCCCGTCTTCATGGCTGCTTCCATAGTGGATAAACTGATGCTTCGGATCAGTAAATGTCTTCAACAAAGCTATTTCTTTTTTTATTT
>PVKS010010265.1:0-20388 GCA_004027875.1 Aplodontia rufa
AAAAAAAAAAAAAAAAGGCGGGGGAGGACGTCTGGAGTGTTGACTCTGTGTTTGGAGCGCTTACCTGGCATACTCTAGGACCTGGGTTGGAACCTCAGCACCACATACACAGTTAAGTGTTGGAGAAACAAAGCCCAGAGAACACATGAATAAAATTGATTCTTTCTCTTTCCCTCTCTTCCTGTCTCTCTTAAAAAATAAAATAAAATAAAAATAGAGCAAGAGCCATGGCTCAGCAGTTAAAGCACTTGCCTGGCATGCACAAGGACCCAGGTTTGAATCCCAGCACCACACATACAGCTAAATGTTAGAGAATCTACCTCCTCTCTTTAAAAATAAATAAGTAGGAGCTAGAGTGGTGGCTCAGCTGTTCAGGCACTTTCCTGACATGCACGAGGACCCAGGTTCAAACCCCAGCACCACATACACAACTAAGTATCAGAGAAACAAAGGCCAGATGAAAAACTAAATAAAACTGATTTCCTCTCTCTCTCTCTCTCTCCCCCCCTCTCCCTCTTCCTCCTTAAAAATTAATGAAAAATGTTTAAAAATTGAGGAAAGGAGGCCTGGATTGTGGAGCGGTGGTTACGTCCCTTGTCTGGCATGTGCAAGTACACGGGTTCAAACCCCAGCACCCACATACACAACTAAGTGTTGGAGCAACCAAAGCCATGTGAAAAACTCAATAAAAATTGGTTCTGTCTGTCTGTCTGTCTCTCTCTCTCTCTCTCTCTCTCTCTCTCACTGTCCTTCTCTCTTTAAAAAAAATAAATAAAGGGGTTGGGGATTTAGCTTAGTGGCAGAGTGCTTGCCTAGCACGCGAAAGGCCCTGAGTTCGGTCCTCAGTCCTGAAAAAAAAAAAAAAAAGAAAAAAAAACTGAGGAAAAGGGTAATGATTTCACAACACTGTGGATGTATCCAATGACACAAACTGTGTTTTAAAACAGCTAAAATTATAAATTTTATGCTCTATATATTCCTACTACAATAAAAAAAAAATTACCAAAACATAAGGATAAGGGACTGGAGCGGTGGCTCAGAGGTTATAGTGCTTGCCTAGCATGTTTGAGGACATGGATTCAAACCCCAGAACCACATACACAACAAAGTGTCAGAGCAATGAAAAACTAAATAAAATTGTTTTTTTTTTCTCTCTCTCTCTCACTGTCCTTTTCTCTTTAAAAACAAAACAAAAGGGGGGCTGGAGCGGTGGCTCAGCGGTTTCGGCGCTGCCTGGCAAGCACGAGGACCCGGGTTCAAACCCCAGCACCACATACACAACTGAGTGTACACAACTAAGTGTTGAGCAACTAAGGCCATGTAAAAAACTACATAAAGTTGTTTCTCTCTTTCTCTGTCTCTCTGTCCCTCTCTCTTTAAAATAAAACAAAAGGGGGGCTGGAGCGGTGGCTCAGCGGTTTGGGCGCTGCCTGACAAGCACGAGGACCCGGGTTCAAACCCCAGCACCACGTACACAACTGAGTGTTGGAGCAACTAAGGCCATGTGAAAAAGTAAGTAAAGTTGTTTCTCTCTTTCTCTGTCTCTCTCACTGTCCCTCTCTCTTTATTTAAAAAACAAAACAAAAACAAACAAAACATAGGGTTAAAAGAGAGCAAAGGATTTGAATAGACATTTCTCCAAGAAAGTTGTACAAATGGTCAATAAACACATGAAATTGTGCTCAATATCTACTCATTCCATAAGAGAGCTGGAAATCAAAACTGCTGTGACATTTCAGTTCACACCCATGAGGATGGCTATTTATTTTAATGTTTTTTTTTCTAACACGTATGTGGTGCTGGGGTTTGAACCCAGGTCCTCACACATGCCAGGCAAGCACTCTACAGTTGAGCCACCTCTGCAGCCCATGGCTATTTATTTGAAAAAAGAAAAAGTGGAAAGAAAGAAAACAATAAGGGTTAGAAAGGATGTAGTACACTGGGGCTGGTGCAATGGCTCAGTAGTTATGGCACTTGCCTGGCATATGCAAGGACTCTGGTTTGAACCCCAGCACTATGTACGCAATGAAGTGTTGAAGCAATGAAAGCCACATGAAAAAAAAAACAAATAAAATTGATTCTCTTTCTCTCTCATCATCCCCCTCTCTCTAAAAAAAGAAGAATGTAGTACATTTTTGTGTGGGAATGCAAAACGGATAGCTACAGTAAAAATAGTTTGGCAGTTATTCAACAAGTTAAATATAGAATTATCATATGATCAGAATTCAATTCCTAGGCACAGAGAGAGAATTGAAAGGAGGTCAAACAAAAGCTGACGGGAGTTGTGCACTCCTGTAATGCAAGGGACTGGAAGGCTGAGGCAGGAAGATTGCAAATTGAAGGTCAGCCTCAGTAACTTATTTTCTCACAATAAAAAAATAAAAATGACTGGGGATATAGGTTGAGTGATATAACACACCTGTATCAATCCCCAGTACTGGCCAAAAAGTTAATAAATAAAATAAAAGTAATATTGTCTGAATTGGGATTTGGCAGTAAAGGGGTATATTTGCTGAATGGTGCTAGGAGCAGGCTTTTTTTTTTTGGAGGAGATTATGGGAATTGAAATTAGGGAATTAGAAGTTCAAATATGTTTAGCAAGCACTCTACTGAGCCACATTCCCTTAGTCTCCAGACCTTTTATCTTCTAATTTTGGACAAGATCTCACTAAATTGCCTGGGTGGCCTAAACTTATGATCATTCTGCCTCAAAGTCCTCAGTAGCAGGGATTTCAGGCCTATGCTAGCAGCAGTCACAAAATGGGCATAATTTCTTTTTCTTTTCTATTTTAAAGAGAGAGTGTGAGAGAGAAAAAGAATCAATTTTATTTATATTTTATCTGGTTTTTGCTTTTCAGACACATAGTTGTATATGTGGTGCTGGGATTTGAACCTGGGCCCTTACACATGCTAGGCAAGTGCTCCATTGCTAAGCCACAGCTCCAGCCCCAATGCGGGGAGTTTCTTTTCTTTTCTTTCTTTCTTTCCTTCTTTCTTTCTGTCTTTTTTTCCTGTCTTTTTTTTTAAGAGAGGAGGAGAGAGAGAGAGAGAGAGACAGAGAGAAAGAATCAGTTTTATTTAGTTTTTCATGTGGCTTTCATTGCTCCAACACTTTCTTGTGTACATGGTGCTGGAGTTTGAACCCGTGTCTTCACACATGCCAGACAATTTCCGTAACCGCTGAGCCACTGCTCCACCCCCTAGAAACTGATTCGTATTCATTGTTGGTGGTAACATAAAATGTTATAATCTCTTTGGGTAAAGTTCAGCATTTTCTCATTATCCTAATCATAAACCTATATGCCCCAAAGGCACGCCCCCATCCCCAGTGACCCACCTTCTCCAGACATACCCTCCCTGCCTTGAGTTGCCAGGTAATCTCTATTAGGGGATTAACTCAGCCATTCTCTTTTTTTTTTGAAAGAGAGAATCAATTTTATAATTTTATTCAGTTTTTCATGTGTCTTTCGTTGCTCTGACGCTTCATTTATGTACATGGTGCGTGTGTCCTGCCGCATGCCAGGCAAGCACCGTAACCACTGTGCCACTGCTCCAGCCCCAAATTTGTCCACCTTAAGCTTGCAGGACTTTGGAAAAATGAGCCGTTTTAATTTTTCATGACTCTAAGGTAGATGGGTAGGAAAAAAATTGGAATGATTACTTTGAAGAGAAATCGATATTGGCAGGCACTAGAATAATTCAGGAGTCAGTTTAGTTTGCTGGTGGTCCTCCAAGACAAAGAACAAAACTAAGCTGGGCATGGTGACACCTGTAATCCCTGGGAAGGCAGGAGGATCGTAAATTCTAAGCCAGCCTAAGCAACTTAGTGAGGCCCTGTCTCAAAATAAAAATAAAAAGGGCTAAGGATGTGGCTCAGTGGTTAAATGCCCCTGGGTTCAATCCCTGGTACAAAAAGCAAAACAAAAGAACAAGACTAAAACTTAATACTTATGCCCATGATACCCACAAGGGTGTTTTCCTTTGAAACAATTTTCTGGGCTGGGGATGTGGCTCAGTGGTAGAACAGTTGCCTGGCATCATGCATGAGGCCCTGATTTCAATCTCCAGAACTGAAAAAAAAAATTGTATTATTACTCCCACTTCTTTCAAAGATGATCAAAGATAATTTTTTTTTGCAAAATAAATTCAGACTCATTAAACTTGGCCTGCTTAATTACATACATTTAACAAAAATATTGCTTGATCATAAGTTTTCCTTGTTTTGCATAAACTTTTTTTTGTACCAGTTATTGAATCCAAGGGTGCTTAATTATTGAGCCACATTCCTAGCCCTTTTTATTTTTATTTATTTGTTTATTTATTTGAGAGAGAGAGAGAGAGAGGAGGACAGTGAGAGAGAGAAAGAAGGAATCAATTTTACTTAGTTTTTCATTTGGTTTTTGTTGCTCTGACACTTAGTCGTGTGTGTGTGGAGAGGTTTGAACCTGCATCCTCAAACATGCCAGGCAAACGATGCAACCACTGAGACTCCCTTTTTTTACTTTTTATTTTGAGACAGGGTCTTGTTTAGGGCCTTGCTAAATTGCTGAAGCTGGCTTCAAACTTGTGATCCTCCTCCTGCCTCAGCGTCCCAAACCGTTAGGATTAGGGTGTACACCACTATGCCCGGCTTGCAGAAACTTTTAATAAAGAATACTAGATTGTACTTACTTTTTTATTTGGTGGGGCTGAAGCGGTGGCTCAGCGGTTTCGGCGCTTGCCTGGCAAGCACGAGGACCCGGGTTCAATCCCCAGCACCACATACACAACTAAGTGTTGGAGCAACTAAGGCCATGTGAAAAACTAAATAAAGTTGTTTCTCCCTTGCTCTGTCTCTCTCTCTCACTATCCCTCTCTCTTAAAAAAAAAAAAAAAAAAAGAATGGGAAACTTTTTTATTTGGTGGTGGTGGTGACAGGAACTGAACCCTGAGCCTTGAGCATGCTAAACACAGGATCTGCCAATGAGCTATGCCCCCACCAACCCATCAGATTGTACTTTTTTTTTTCTTTAGACAGGATTTTGCTATGTTGGCCAGGCTAGGCTCAAGTTTTCCCTCTGGCTCAGCTTCCTGAGCAGTTGGGACTATAAGCACGAACTACTAAATCTAGCAGATTTAAAGACGTTATAGATCAGGAAGTCAAATCAGACTTGCCATGAGATTTTTTTCCAAAGAGAGAGGGGCTGAAGTGGTGGCTCAGCGGTTACAGTGCTTGCCTGGCATGCACAAGGATGCGGGTTGGAACCCTAGCACCATGTAAGCAACCAAGTTTCTGAGCAACAAAGGCCAAGTGTAAAACTGAATAAAATTAATTTTGTCTTTCTCTCTTTCTCTTTTTTTTTTTTAAGAGAGAGGCCAGATTTTTCCTTTTGGCCTTTGTTGCTCTGACACTTAGTTATGTATATGGTGCTGGGATTCAAACCTGGGTCTTCATGTGTGCCAGGAAAGTGCTCCCTCCACTGAGCCACCACTCCAGCCCCTTGCCATCAGATTTTGCCTGGAAATACCTATAAATTGGGTGAATTCTTCCCTTCTCTAGAGAAAAAAATGATCTTAAAGCACAAAGTTTCTTAAGTGACATTCATTACTTACATATATGGCAATCAGTAAGGGAATTACACACACCAAGTACCTGGAACCAGGCTGGTTTTCTTCCAGGGGCCTTTTTTGGCTCCATATGATCAACTTTAGTTCTTTAAAACTACCTGATAATATCTGAAAATATGACATTCCAGTCAAAGCTTTGGAAATATAAACAATAACTGTGTCCTGTTATAAGAACAGCTTTTTTTTTTTTTTTTTTTTTTTGGTTGGCATGGTCAGCTGAGGCTTTATTTTGGAAAAAACAAATGATTTGATTTGATTTTGGGTAAGAGGGGGTATCCATACAAAAAAAAGAGGGTGGATGAGGGCTAGAGCTGAGCGTCTTGTGGGTCTCTTATTCCCCACACTCCCCTCTGACAGCTGTTTTCCCCACAGGCTCTGGGGCAGCTGCAGCAGGCAGGAGGCTGGGAGAGGCTCCAGTGGTTGTTCTTTTGGGAAGGACATCAGAGGACTCAGACACCAGCTTCCCATTGTCACTCTCAATCTTCTTCACAACTGTGGCCTTGGTGGTGCAGCTGAAGGGGTTGGGGCTCCTGACAGAGCTGGGCTGGAAGCAGCTTAGACCTTAGGCCATAGGTAAGGCCGGGGCTTGTAAGGTCTCCATAGGAAGTGCTCAGACCTCCTGAGTGGTCTTCCTATGGATACTCATGTTCTGTATTCCAAGTTCTAGCTGGCTCTCCTTACCCTCCATCAGCCTGTGGTAGGTGGCAATCTCAATGTCCAGGGCCAGCTTGACATTCATGAGCTCCTGGTACTCGAGCAGCTGCTGTGCATGTCCTGCTAGGCCCACTGCAGGGTGGTCTCCTGCTTAGCCACCTTGGCACTGGTGTCCTTAATGGCCATCTCCCCCTGTTGCTCAACATCAACAAGGGCAGCCTTTGGGGATGCCCTCTGGTCTCTGAGGGCATTGATCTCTGCCTGGAGGCAGCTGATGTTGAGGTTCATCTCAGAGATCTCCATCCTGGTGCGGCACAGGTCATCCTCATGTGTTCCAGCCAGTGTCTGCAGCTCCTCATACTTGATCTGGTACATGCTCTTGGCCTCAGCCCAGCTGCAGTTGGCAATTTTCCTCATACTACTGAGGGCGCAGACCTCAGCAATCATGCTGTCCATGTCCAGGGAGTGGCTATTGTCCATGGACAGCAGCACGGATGTATCAGAAATCTGGGACTGCAATTCACTGATCTCCTCTTCATACAGCTGCCTAAGGAAGTTGATCTGAACAATCAGCCCTTCCAGGCGAGACTCCAGCACTACCTGGTTCATGTAAGCTTCATCCACATCCTTCCTGATGAGGACAGATTCCTTTTCCTTCTCTGTATGCTTAATGATCTCTCCCCTTATTCCTGAAGTCCTCCACCAGCCCCTGAATGTTGCTGAGCTCTGCCTCCAGCTTCGGCTTCTCTTAAACCAGTGACTCCAGCTGTCTCTGGCAGTTGTTGATTTAGTCGTCAGGGATGTAGTCCATGTTGCTGCCAGCTATCTTCTGCTCCTGCAGGAGGTTCCACCTGGTCTCTAGCATTTTGTTGTGCTGCTGTAGGATCCATACCTTGTTGATGAAGGAGGTGAACTTGTTGTTGAGGGTTTTGATCTGCTCCTTCTCTTGAGTATGCATGACCTGAATGTTGGGGTCCACCTCCAGCTTGAAGGGGCTCAGCAGGCTCTGGTTTACAGTGACTACTGTGATGCTCCCCATACCACCAGTCCCTTTGAAGCTGCCTCCCAGACTCATGTCACACCCCAAAAGTTGCTGCTACTGCCCACCAAGGAGAAGCTGGAGGAGCTGATGTGAGCACCAGGCCCACTAGTGTATGAGTGGCTGCTGAAGGCCTCTGGGCCAGAGTTAGACACCTTGTGACTTCTGGGTCACCTTGATGGACATGATGGAGGCTGGAGTGAAGGCAGGTGAGCTGAAGACAAGATACTTGAGAAGGAGCTAAGCAGCTGTTTCTAGGCAGTGGGCAAGAGCAGCTTTTTTTTTTTTTTTTTTTTTTTTTAAGAGAGAGAGAAAGGGAGAAACAATTTTTTAATTTAATTTTTCACGTGGCTTTCACCTCTCTGAGGCTTCATTGTATACAAGCTGCTGGGGTTTGAACTCTCGTACTTGCGCATGCTGGGCAAATGCCATAACCACTGAGCCAACGCTCCAGTCCCAAGACCAGCTTTTTATTAGACTTATGTAAGATTTTATATTGCCATGAAAATAGGAATATCCATTAAAAGTTTCTGAAATCTGGAGGGGATAGATAGGAAGAAAATTATTTGCTCTATCTTACACCAATGTACACTTTACCAAATTGCTGTAAGATCTGGAAAAACAAAACATTAGAGAACCAGTAATATATACATATTATTTATTTATTTAAAAGAGAGATGGACAATGGGGTGGGGGAGAACCAATTTTTATTGAGTTTTTCACATGGCTTTCGTTGCTCTGACACATAGCCGTGCATGTGGGTGCTGGGGTTTGAACCTGTGTACATGTGCATGCTGGGCAAGCGCTGTAACCACTGATCCACTGCTCCAGCCCCATATTATTTAAATATATATATTATTTAACATATATATATATATATATATATATATATATATATTTCAAGAGAGAGGGACAATGAAAAAGAGAGAAGGAGACAGAGAGAATCACTTTTATTTAGTTTTTCATTCTGCCCTTGTTGCTCTGGCACTTTGTTGTGCATGTGGTGCTGGGGTTTGAAGTCATATCCTCGCGCCTGCCAGGCAAGCGCTATAACCACTTAGCCAGCGCTCCAGCCTTAGAACCAGTAATATTTAAGATTTAATGAAAAACTGGTACATGCTACAACATTGACAAACCTTGAAAATTATGTACCAAGTCAAATACACAAAAGGCCACATATTGTATGACTCTACTTATATAAAATGTCCATGATGGGCAAACACATAGAGAAAAAGATTAGTGGTGACCAGGGACTTGGTTAGAGGGGCTTGAGTGTTTAGAGAGCAGGATGGGCTCTGCTTGGAATTACTTTTTCATCTACAGAACAGTAGTTCTCAGACTATTCCAAAATTGGAGTTATTCCATTTTGTAAAGCAGCAGTTAGTAATAAGTTACTCTCTTTTGAGTTTAAGTGCTGAGGTAGAATGACTCCATACCTTATTTATACAAATAAACCACCACCATCTGCCTAGCACAACCATATGGCACAAACTGATACATTAATACTACTAAAAAAAAAATTATCACCTGTGGGCTGGAATGTAAGCCCAAGGACATGGGTGGGTACGCCAGTACAGTGTACACAATGAAGTGTCCAAGCAATGAAACCCAAATGAAAAACTAAATAAAGTTATTTTCTTTCTCTCTCACTGTCCCTCTCTCTCTTAAAAAAAAATCACTACCTTTGAATTTATCGAATAAATCAGGAGCACATGGATACATGGGCATATCAAATTCATATAGAAAAACCAGGCCCACCAGCTTATGGAACACCCCAGGTCACTGAATGAAGGAGCTCTCCTTCTTGAGGCCCATAAAAGGAGGAGCACCCCAAGACTGGACACTGCAGCAGAACTCTGACGTTACTTGATCACTCATCTGGAGCCTTGCCCAGGAAAATTTCCACAGTACAAATCTCTGAATCTTTGTCCTCAGGCTTCAGCAGAGTGTACTTTCTCCTGCTCGTGGCCCATTCTAAGCTGAAACTTTTTTTTATTTTTAAGAGAGAGGACAGTGAGAGAGTGAGAATCAATTTTTATTGAGTTTTTCACATGGCTTTCATTGCTCTGGCACCACTCCAGCGCCCCCACTCTGTTTTTTTTCCCTCCTTTTGTTAAAGAGAGAGAGGGACAGAGAGAAAGAGTATCAGTTTTATTTAGTTTTTCATGTGACTTTTGTTGCTTGGACACTTCCAGTTCTTTGTGTATGTGGTGCTGGGGTTCGAACCCACGGACTTATGCATGCCAGGGTAGCGCTGTAACCGCTGAGTCTCCACTCCAGCGCCCCCAAGTCTTGTTTTTTTTTTTGTTTTTGTTTTTTGAAGAGGACAGGGAGAGAGAGAGACAGAGAGAATCAATTTTATTGAATCTTTCACATAGCTTTCGTTGCTCTGACACTCAGTTGTGTACAGGGGTGCTGGGTTTCGAACCCGTGTACTTGCGCATGCCAGGCAAGCGCCGTAACCACCGAGCCACCGCTGCAGTCCCTAAGCTGAAACTCTTGAAACTGTAGTCTGACCACACCTTGGCCTTGAATAAATTTTTGTACTTGGACAGTTCTGCAACCTGAACAAATTCTAAGGCCAGTCCTTAATCCTTTCTCTCTCTTTTTTTTCTTGGTACCAGGGACTGAACATAGGGGCACTTAACAACTGAGCCACAACCCCAACCCTTTTATTTACTTTTTTATTTTGAGAGAAGACCTCTCTCTAAATTGCTTAGGCCCCTGCTAACTCGGTGAGGCTGGCTTTGAATGTGCGATCCTACTGCCTCTGCCTCTGGAGTGAATGGAATTCCCGCATGCCAGGTCCCTAACCTTACCTGATCCCCTGCAGTGACTGAATTCCGGTCTTGGTCTTTGCTTGCTTTGGGCTCCTTAACTCCTGTGGGTGCTTTAACTGCTCTAAACCTTTTGTCTCTGTCACTTCTCTCACACACATACACACAGCGTCTGAGTTGAGGGTTTTAGCTATGTAGAAACTAAGATTGGAATAAATGAACCTGAGATTGTTCGGTTTGTGACTACCAGGTGACCCACAAGTATTCAGTGAAATGGTACTGATGAAAGAGGGGTAACCAGTGAAATGATATTCAGTAAACAATTATTATTCTGATAACAGTAGTGGTCATGGTGGCATAATCTTATGAACAGACTAAAGGCCACTAAGCTGTACACTTTAAAATATCCCAGCTCGGCACAGCAGCGCGAGCCTGAGTCCCAGCTCTCTGGAGACAGAGGCAAGGTAGTTTGAGCCCAGGAGTTTGGGATCAGCCAGGGCAACATGGCAAGACATCATCTCAAAGAAAAAAAAATCTAAGTTGAGAATTGTTACGTTAAGTGAAATTTTATCTCAACTTTTAGACAAATAATTGAGATATCACAGGAAATACCCATTCTTCCAAACACATGTACTAGGTTTAAAAAAAAATACGAAAAATCATAAAATGGCGACGGCCCTCGTCGAATCACGTGACCGCCCATTCTTCCCTTCTCTGCAGCTCAGACCAGCCTTTTCCTCAGCGCCAGCGCACAGACGTAGTCCGCTCATTGTTAAGCTAAGCCAAGGTAACCCTTCAGGCGCACGCTAGCTCCAGCTGCGCGCAGGGACGGGCGTATGGGGAGCGAGCTGAGAACCGCGCACGTAGGACGTCAAGCCGTCGGCGCCGTTCCTCCGGGAGATTGGGAGGGGGGCGGCGTGGAGCGGGAGGGGGAGGTTGGCGCATGCGCTTGAGCCTGACGGGTTTGAAATGGCTTCGGTGTTAGCCGGGACCCGACTCAGGTGAAGGTCTGGTCAGCCCTTGGTTGGAGCGCGGTGGGTGGCCGAAACGGGGGTTTTTAACATCTGGCCTATTTGCGGAAGGGCTGGGAGCCTTCGTTTTAGCGGCCCCCAGGCCGCGGGCCGACGACGGCGGGGCTCTTGTGGGACTAGGGCGGGAGGGACGCGGTCCCTTTTGTGCCGGTCGCACCAGGCCCTGTGGGCCGCCCCTCCCCCACCGCCGCGCTCTTTCCCCGTGGCCCCTCAGGTGTCCCCAGCGCCCCTCAGCCTCGGTCTGACGGACTGCAGTCCGCCTTTTCCCGCTCCCGAGCCGCTGTGGCTTTAGTCTCCTGGCCGGGTGCTGGGGAGGGCTTGCCCGCCGCGGCACGGGTTTGGGTGGAAGCTTTCTTCGTCGCGGGGGTTAAGGAGGCCTAAACTCTTCGGTATCCCCCTGTTGGCTCTTCACCCATTACCGTGGGTCGGTGGATTCCGCCCTCCGTGGCCCGCGAGGAGCCGGAGGAAGATGGTTGGCAGAGCCTTGGCGGGTCAGAGTGTCGCGGCGCCGGGGCGATGCGCGGGCGGAGATAATCTCAGGCTTTTCTGGCTCGGCTTTGGCGGGAGGGGGCTCTTGGCAGTGGTTCTTTAAGGGGCATCCGTTATCTCAACTGCCTTTTCACACGACGGAGGGAGGCAAGGGAAAACGAGGTTCTACTTAATCCCCCACCCTAGAAATTAAGAGACGTTCGTTATTTTCATAATTTTCTTAAATACCTTTGTTCGGGGTCTCGTCCAATTTTCGGTTATCGATTTCACCACCACTCTTAATTCCAGTCTCCAGCCCAAAGAATCACGAAGGCTGGCTATTCCGTGAATACATAAATTGTGAACTTATTTAATCGGGTGGATAGAGCAGACTGTTTTCTGTTTAAATGTGATGGTTTGTAGTCAAGGAAAGAAGTACCTTTCTTTTAAGTCTGTCCCTAAAAATAGGGTACTTCTGGTGATCTAGAAGATGCAAAATGTGTTTCCTGCATTTGAAGTGTTCATTTGTCCTCTTTCTACCACCAGTTATTTCCACTGAAGATGTCCTTGATTACATTTAAATATTTCTTTTAAATATCCTTTTGTGATGTTTGTAGTTTGGTTGAACTTTGAAACGTGAATCCTTTTTTAATAGATTGCTGCTATAGAAGAAAAACAAGTGAAGGTTTTTTTTCCCCTTGCATCATGGCTCAGTTTGGAGGACAGAAGAATCCGCCATGGGCTACTCAGTTTACAGCCACTGCGGTATCACAGCCAGGTCAGACTGCTGAACACATGTACTGCAAATGAGTATGTGGGTGGAAGGGATTGTAACTGAATTAAGGTACCATGATATGGTTAAATATTTGCAAATGATGTGTTTATTTGTGAAAGTTTTTTAAAAATACATTTCTTTATTTTAGAGGGAGAGAGAGAGAAGGAAAGAATCAACTTTATATAGTTTTTTATCTGGCTTTTGTTTCTTCAGCACTTAGTTGTGTATGTGGTGCTGGGATTTGAACAAGGATCCTCGAACATGCCAGGCAAGCCCTGTAACCATTGAGCCACCACTCCAGCACCTTGTAAAAATCTCTTTAAAAAATTTACAGATCAACTAGCAAAAAAGCTGTTTAGCACTTTGGATGGTTTCATAGTTTTTTTTGTTTTGTTTTTTTCTGGCAATGCTGGGGATCACTTTTTTGTTGTTTTGTTGTTGATCGTACTGGGGATTGGACCCAGGGCTTCTTTGGTGCTAGACAGGCAGTTTGCCACTGAGCTTCATACCTAGCTCTGTGGATTTTTTTGTTTGTTTTTTGAGACAGATTCTTGTAACATTGCTAAGACTGGCCTTGAACTTGGGATCCTCCTGCCTCATCCTCTGGAGCTGTAGATTTTCACTACCTGTGGTGGTCTGTTTTTTCTTTCCTTTCTGGGTTGAACCCAGGGAAGCTGTACCACTTGCTGGGTTACATCCCCAACGCTTTTTTTTTTAAGTTTTAAATTTTGAGGCACATTTTTGCCCTCACATGCTGAGGGTCTCGCTGAGTTGCTCAGGCTTGCCTCAAACTTGTGATCCTCCTGCCACAACTTCCTGAGCCACTACGATTTACAGATGTTTGCCACCATGGGTGGGTATGAAATGACTTCAGTTTGATGAAATAGGAATTAATATCAACTGTTGTGTGTCCAGAAGCATGTGTTATGTTCTCATTCTTTGATATGCTCTATAAGTATATTTTAGCTGACTTTTTGGTGTGTGTGGGGGTGTGTGTGGTGCCAAGGATCAAACCAGGGCTTTGTGTGTGCTAGGTAAATGCTACTACTGAGCCACAACTCCACCCTTTACTTTTTTTTTTAAGAGAGAACCAATTTTATGTATTTTTTCATTTGGTTTTTGTTTCTCTGACACTTAGTTGTATATGTGGTGCTGAGATTTGAATCCAGATCTTTGCACATGCCAGGCAAGCACTCTAATTGCTGAGCCACCACTCCAGCCCCCTTAGCTGACTTTTTATTTTTTTTCCCCAGGGCTGAGGCCCGAACTCAGGGCCTTGCACTTGCTAGGCAAGTGCTCTGCCACTGAGCTAAATCCGCAACCCCTCCTTAGCTGACATTTACTGAATATTTTTATTTTGGATTTATATCTGTATGGTTTCTATAAAATAGCTGTTATGGTAGAATTGTATTATCGATAGCTATTAACATGTACATTGTCTTTATTTGAATGTATGTCACAGACTTTTTTTCTTTTTTTTTAAGAGAAGTATACAATGAGAAAGAGACAGAATACATTTTTTTTTTTTTAGGACTGAGGACCGAACTCCGGGCTAGGCAAGTGCTCTGCCACTGAGCTAAATCCCCAACCCCAGAATCAATTTTTATTGAGTTTTTCACATGGCTTTTGTTGCTCTGACACTTAGTTGTGTATGTGGGTGCTGGGGTTTCAACCTGTGTACTCGCGCATGCTGGGCAAGCACTGTAATTGCTGAGCCACTACTCCAGCCCCCAGACCTTTGTTTTTATTTAAAGATTGAGCAAAGGAGGCACCAAAGGTTTATAAAACTTTTGAAAGGGTTGGGGTTAGGGGTCTGGAGTGGTGACTCAGTAGCTATGGTGCTTCTCTGGCACTTGTGAGGACTCAGGTTCGAACTCTAGCACCACGAGCACAATGATGGTGCTAGAGCCATGGCTTAGCGGTTGGAGCTCTTGCCTGGCATGTGCAAGGACCTGGGGTTTGAACCCTAGCACCACCTATACAATCAAGTGTCAGAGAAACAAAGGCCACATGAAGAAACAAATAAAATTGATTCTATCTCCCTCTCTTAAAACAAACAAAAAAATCTTTTCAAAGAAAATCAGTAATATATAGGTATCGTCTTTCCATATTTGACAATAGACTCTCAAAGTAAATAATGGGATTTTGGAAATGGAGATTATGTGAAATATGTGTCAAGAATTTATGGAAATTCTTGGAAATATCAGTCACAGTTTTTTATTTATTTATTTTTTTTAAGCGAGAGGGACAGTGAGAGAGAGAGAATCAATTTTATTTAGTTTTTCACATGGCTTTTGTTGCTCAGACACTCCATTCTGTACGTGGTGCCGGGGTTTGAACTTGCGTACTTGCACCTGCCAGGCAAGTGCCATAACTGCTGAGCCACTGCTCCAGCCCCAGACACAATTTTTTAGAGCCTAAAATTTTGCTGGCATATCATCATTTCAGTAAGTGGGCAGTTTTTTGTTTTATTTATTTATTTATTTTTAAGCATCTATGCTTGGCTTTCATATAAAAATTCAAGTGTAGGGGCTGGAGTAGTGGCTGAGTGGTCATAGTGCTTGCCTGGCATGCACAAGGACCACAGTTCAAACCCCAGCCCCACATACACAACTAAGTGTTAGAGAAACAAAGGCCAAATGAAAAAATAAAATTGATTCTCACTTTCTCTCTTCTCACTCTCTTTATTTTGTTTTATTTTATTTTATTTTTTTAAAGAGAGGGACAATGAGGGAAAGAATCAATTTTATTTAGTTTTTCATGTGACTTTCATTGCTCCAACACTTCATTGTGTGCATGGTACTGGGTTTTGAGCCCCTGACCTTGTGCTTGCCAGGCAAGCACTGTAACTGCTGAGCCACTGCTCCAGCCCTTTCTCTCTTTTTAAAAGGAAAAAAAAATTCTAGAGTAGGTACCAGTGAAACTGTCTAGTGATATTTTTTGAAGAAAATATCTGGGATCTGGGTGGCATATTTTGGACTAGTTCCAGAATGTTTGATATTTTCTTTCCTTTTTTTTTTTTTTTTTTTTTTTTGAGATGGGGTTCTTGCTATGTTGCCCATAGTGACCTCAAACTCAACATCCTCTTGTCTCAGCCTTTCCAAGTGACTGGGATGACAGGCATGTGCCACTGTGCTTGGCTAATGGTTAATTTTTTTTTTTTTAAGAGAGAGGGACAATGAGAGAGGCAGAGAAAGAGAAACAACTTTATTTAGTTTTTCTCATGGCTTTAGTTGCTCCAACACTTAATTGTGTATGTGGTGATGGGGTTTGAACCCAGGTCCTCGTGGTTGTCAGGCAAGCGCCGAAACCACTGAGCTACCACTCCAGCCCCCGGTTAATATTTTTTTGAAAAAAAATTTTTTTTTCAACAAATCGTATTAAAAAGACGAATTCTTCTTTTTTTTTTTTTTTCCTTCTTGGTACCAGGAATTGAACCCAGGGGCACTTAACCACTCAGCTACATTCCCAGCCCATTTTATTTTTTATTTTGAGGTAGGGTCTCACTAAGTTTCTTAGGTCCTCACCAAGTTGCTGAGGCTGGCTTTGAGCTTGCAGTTCTCTTGCCCCTGTCTCCCAAACTGCTGGGATTACATGCGTGCTCCACTACACCTAGCTTAAAAAGACTTGAGAATCATTGTGTTACTGTTACTTTTACTATTATTAAAGAAATACACATAACTGGGCATGGTGGTCCATGCCTGTAATCCCAGCAATTCTGGAGACTGAAGCAGAAGTTTGTGGGCAGCTTCAGCAGTTTAGTGAAGCCCTAGGAAAGTTATAGATACCCTGTCTCAAAATGAAAACATAAAAATGGGCTGGGGATGTGTTTCAGCGGTTTAAGCATGCTTGGGTTCAATCCCCAATAACTAAGAAAGAAATACACATACCTGTAATCCCAGCTACTCCTGAGGTGGAAGCAGGAGGATTACAAGTATGCAGCCAGCCTGGGCAACTTGTGAGACACTCTCAAAATCTAAGCCAGGTGAGTTGACACCTGTATTCCTAGCTATTTGGGAGCCTGGACATTTAGTAACTTAGCAAGACCCTGTCTCAAAATGAAAAGGACTGGGGTTATAGTTCAGTGGTAGAAATCTCCAGTATTGAAGTGGGGGAGGAAGACATGGTTTAGGATTGGTGAGGCAGTTCAGTGCAACCATAGAAATAAGCCAGCTATATCACAGAGTCCAGTGTCAAATTGGTGATCATACAAGAGGAAAAGGTGTTTTGGTTTTGTTTTTTTTTTTTTTGAGGAGTAAAAGGAGTAGGATTTATTTGAGGAAGAAGAGCAGTGTCTCCGCAAGGTGGAGGGGCACCTGGATGCAGGATACCCAAGGAAAAGGTTAAAAAAATTGTTCAACTTTTTTTTTTGTTTGTTTTTGTTTTTGTTTTTGTTTTTGTGTGATACTCAGGATTGAATCAAGGGCCTTCTTGAATTGTAGGCAAGTATTTTTCCACTGAGCTACATCCTCAACTCTTTTTTTTTAAAAATTATCTTGAGACACGGTCTCCCTAAGTTGTTCAGGCCATTCTCAAACTTTGTTTTCCTTCCACTCTGGAAAGCTGTGTGGAGTCTTCTCAGAAAACTAGGGATGGGACCACCTTATGACCCAGCTGTACCACTCCTGGGTATTTTACCAAAAGAGCTGGAGTCGGCATACTACAGAGACACAACTACATCAATGTTTATAGCAGCTCAGTTTACAGTAGCTAAACTATGGAACCAACCCAGATGTCCCTTCCTGGGTCAATGGACTTAAAAATTGTGGTATATATATATATATATATATATATATATATATATATATATTGGAGTTCTACTCTGCTGTTAGAACAATATCATGTCATTTGCAGCCAAATGGATGGAAATGGAAAAAATTGTGCAGAGTGAAATATCCCAAACACAGAGGCTTAAGGGCCAGATGTTTTCTCTGATGTGTGAAAGCTAGAATAAAACCTAAGACAGGATGAAAGTTAGCTGAGTTTAAGTAATTAACTCACCACAGTTGAAATTTCACGTAAGCTGGAGGAACCATACTTATGAAGGTATGGGGAGAAGGGAGGGAAGCATGTTATTGAGGGAGGGATGAGGGGGTTTATCAATAAACTGGGAATACTCAACTTCCATTAGAAGCCTCATTATACACAGGCAGGCACAGAAACTCAGAAATGTCAAAAATTATTATACATGTATATGTTCATTTCAAATTATAGTATGGGATCGTTACAGAGAAGGCATGAGTTTGGGGAATGGATGAAGGGGGGTAGATCCTGGACTAGGATCCGCCTTAACTTACTATCTCACTATGTCAATATTCATGTATGCATAAGTATGTAACAATTCCCTCCAATATGTAAGACTATGTCAAACAATGAAAAAGAAAGACTTTCTGTCTTCCAGCCTTAGCCTTTTGAGTAACTAGGATTACAGGCATGTGCCAACAGGTCTGGTTTTAGCATTTAATTTTTTTTTTAAAGAGAGAAAGATAGAGTGCGAGAAAAAGAGAGAATGCATTTCATTTTTTCATCTGGTTTTTGTTACTCCAAAACTTGTTTGTGTATGTGGTGCTGGGGTTCGAACCTGAATCCTTGCACATGCCAAGCAACTGCTCCAACCACTGAGCAACTACTCCAGCCCCCTAGCATTTAATTTTATAACAAGGTTACTTTGTATTTGTGTTCTGATTTGAAAAAACTAACATGAGTTGATAATTTTTTTTTTTAAGAG
Source organism: Aplodontia rufa (assembly GCA_004027875.1). Lineage (NCBI taxonomy): Eukaryota > Metazoa > Chordata > Mammalia > Rodentia > Aplodontiidae > Aplodontia > Aplodontia rufa. The sequence goes on from PVKS010010265.1 coordinate 18,080, forward strand.
GGACAGTGAGAGAGAAAGAATTAATTTTATTTAGTTTTTCATGTGGCTTTCGTTGCTCCAACACTATGTTATTATATATTTGGTGCTGGAGTTTAAATCCACATCCTCACACATGCCAGGCAAGCACTGTTAACTGCTGAGCCACTGCTCCAGCCCCTGATCTGAAAATTTTAACGCCTTTACTCACAATGCATTTATACAGATGAGACATTTAAAATAATGTTACAATAGGCTGGAGCAGTGGCTCAGTGGTTTGAACCTGGGTTTGAACCCCAGCACCACATACACAATTAAGTGTTGGAGAAATAAAGGCCAGATGAAAAAATAAATAAAACTGATTCTTTTCTCTCACACTTTCCCCCTCTCTCACTGAAAAAAAATAAAATAATGTAAAAGCTTTTGTGACAGCATGCATTCAGCAGTTTATTACTGAAATTTGTTGTAAAATTGAAGCTTTCAGTTCTTGCTGTTTAGTTTTAATAATGAGCTTTTTCAGTTTAGGAAAGTTAGTAGTTTCTAGGTGTCATTATCTGTCACCTTTAATTTTCTTTTCTTTGAACCCTTGTACTCAGATATCAAACTCTGACTCTCCTCCCCACCCCTATCCTTTTAGTTTTGTACTGGGGATTGACCCCTTGAACCCAAGGGCTGTCTACTACTGAGCCACGTCCTCAGCCCTTGTTATTTTTTTTTCTTTGTTATTTTTTAATTTTATTTGGAGACAGGGTATCGCTGAGTTGCACAAGTTGGCCTCAAACTTGTAATCCTCCTGCCTCAGCCTCCCAAAGTCACTGGCATTATAGGTATATGCAGCATGCCTGCCTGACTTTTCCCCCATTTAAAAATGACTTGGATTATCCCTTCCTCCATTTTACATTTAGGCCCACAGTGTACTCTTTTTCTAGTTCACTGCTCTCACCTAAAGTCTCCATTCCAAAGTATCACATTTTGGGCTGGAGCTGTGGCTCAGTGGTTTCGGCGCTTGCCTGGCAAGCACGAGGACCCGGGTTCAAACCCCAGCACCATGTACACAACTGAGTGTTGGAGCAACTAAGGCCATGTGAAAAACTAAATAAAGCTGTTTCTCTCTTTCTCTGTCTCTCTCACTGTCCCTCTCTCTTTAAAAAAACAAAAACAAAAAACAGTCTCACATTTTTCAGGTCCTTTCATACCTTCTCCAAATCTTTTACTCTACAATGTTTAACATAGATTCCTAGTCATGAAGCCCTTTTCCCTTTCTTTGATATTTGGCAGTGATATTGTCTTTATTTATTTATATTTAGTTCTAACTGTTTGCTTTTTCTTTTTTGGTACTGGGGATTGAATCTAGGACATTCTACTACTGAGCTTCATCTCCAGCCTTTGTACTTTTTAATTTTGAGGTAGAGTCTTGCTAAATTACCCAGGCTATCCTTGAACTTCTGATTTTCCCTCCTTAGACTCCCAGGAAGGTCAGGTTACAGATGTGCCCAACTACTTTTGTTTGATTACTTACTCTCTTACTGTAAGTACTACTTCTTTTATCTCCTGAATAGCTATAGTTTCTGTCAAAAGTACTGATTTAAAAAAATTATTTATTTTGGGGGACTGGAGTGGTGGCTCTGCGGTTAGAGCGCTTGCTTGGCATTTGCAAAGACTCGGGTTCAAACCCCAGTACTACATATACAACTAAGTGTTAGAGAAACAAAAACCAGATGAAACAATAAATAAAAAAGATTCTCATTCTCTCCTCTTGCTCATTTAAAAAAAAATTTTATTTTTGTGATGTTGGTGATTGAACCCAGGACCTCATGCATGCCTCACAAGTGCTCTATTTTTGAGCTGTACCCTCATTTAAAAATCACAGTAGGGACTGGAGTGGTTGCTCAGCGGTTGCAGCGCTTACCTTGCATGTGCAGGAACGCAGGTTAAAAATCCAGCACCACATACAAAACAAAGTGTTGCAGCAATGAAAGCCATGTGAAAAACTAAATAAAATTAATTCTCTCTTTCTCTCTCACACTGGTACTCTCTCTCTTTAAAAAAACAAAACAAAACAAAACAAAAACCCCCACGGAATTCTTCAAAGCTTGCTGGTCCTGAAGCTACAGACTGTCTCAACTCTTCTTTTTTTTTAAAAAGAGAGAGAGAAAGCTAAAGGGAGAATCAGTTTTATTTATTTTTTCATCTGGTTTTTGTTTTTCTGACACTTATTTGTGTATGTGGTGCTGGGGTTTGAATTTGGGTCCTCATGTATGACAAGCAAGCACCCTAACCACTGATCCATCACTCCAGCCCCCCCACTCTGTTTTTTTTCCCTCCTTTTGTTA
>PVKS010010265.1:20488-60890 GCA_004027875.1 Aplodontia rufa
TTTTAAAGAGAGGACAGTGAGAGACAGAATCAATATTATTGAATTTTTCACATGGCTTTTGTTGTTTTGACACTTAGTTGTGTACGTGGGTGCTGGGTTTTGAACCCGTGTACATGCGCATGCTGGGCAAGCGCTGTAACCACCGAGCCTCCGCTCTAGCCCCCCAAGTCTTTTTCTTTTCTTTTCTTTTTTTTTTTTTAAAGAGAGAGGGACAGTGAGAGAGACAGAGAAAGAGAGAAACAACTTTATTTAGTGTTTCACATGGCCTTAGTTGCTCCAACACTTAGTTGTGTATGTGGTGCTGGGGTTTGAACCCGGGTCCTCGTTCTTGCCAGGCAAGCGCCGAAACCGCTGAGCCACCGCTCCAGCCCAAGGTATGAGAATATTGAGATCCGCAAAGACAAAGGAGTTTAGATCTAACAAAAGGTCATAGAAGAGTTAGCGTTAAAACCTCAATATTATGGATCATTGAATCTGACATTACTCTATTCTCTCCGTCATCTACAGAAATTTCCTCAGAGTTTAAAAATGTAGTTTAAACTCCTTGGGATGCTATTCAGGGTATTCTGTCTTTCCAACCCAATTTCTCATTTCCTCCACAATTGAAATAGTGTTTGTTTCTTATGCGGTTTTCCACATCTTACCTGATATGGAAGTGCTGTCATATGTATCTTCAGTGGTGGTAATACTAGGGAATAGAACTATAGAACTTTTGTGTGTGTGTTTGTGTGTGTGTGTGTGGTGCTGGAAATCAAACCCAGGCCCTTGCACATGCTCTTAAGCAAGTGCTCTGCCACTGAGTTACACTCCAGAGCTGAGACCAGAGCTTTTAGATTTGAAAGTTTTAAGTTTTCTGTTGTGTAAAGAGACATCAAGAGAAATAGCCAGCAAATCATTGACTGAATCCTTTGTTATACCCTATATCAATTCCTGAATATACAAATACTTTCAGTATATTTGACTCAAAATATTTACATTTGTGTATAATTGAAGCAGTATTAAAAAGTTGAGATGGATTTAGCCTTTTTTTTTTCTTTTTTTTTTTTTTAAGGGACAGTGAGAGAGAGAGGAAAGACAGAATCAATTTACTTAATTTTCCCTGTGGCTTTCTTTGCTCTGACACTTTGTGGTGTATGTGGTGCTGGAGTTTGAACCCACATCTTCGCACATGCCAGGCAAGCTCTGTAACCACTGAGCCAGCGCACATGCCAGGCAAGCTCTGTAACCACTGAGCCAGCGCTCCAGCCCTGATTCAGACCTTTTACCCATTTCTTTTGAACATTTGTAAGATGACAGCTTTGGAGCTATAGAGAAAAATGAGCTATTTACAGTTAAAGCTTTAACACAAGTGATTGATGATAATACCCATGTTTTAAGTGTGATTTCTTTTTTTCCTGCCTCTTCATTTTGGGTCAGTCAGTTTTTTACACTTGCATCTTTTGCATCAGCAGCATAAATTATTAAATTTCAATATTCATGCTCTTCAAGCAAATAATGGCAGATGTATTATGTATACTTCACATACTTATCCCTTTCTAACCCATAACAATGAGTAGAAATGAGATTTGACAGCTGGCAAATGCATGTATCTTAGGAGCTTCTTAGGAGGATGATTCAGGAAGATCACAAATTCAGACCATCTGAAACAACGTAGTGAGATCCTGTCTTAAAAACTAAAAATGACTGGGCATGTAGCTCAATGGTAGTGTCCATGGGTTCAATCCCCAGTACCACTAAGCGGGTAAATAACAGGATTGCTGTTTATGTGAATGGACTTACCTGCTTAAACACTGCAAGTTCTATGTAATACCAAGTTTCCTGTGAAATATTTTTCTAGAAGTGAGAATGTGCACATAAAAACTATTATGTTGGGGTTGGGGATTAAGCTCAGTGGTAGAGCGCTTGCCTAGCATGTGCAAGGCCCCGAGTTCAGTCTTCAGCCCTGAGGGGCTGGGGGAAAGCTATTATGTCTCATTGCTAGTATGTAGTTTTCCCCACATTCTGTAAGTGATTACTTGTGTCCTCATCCAGTGAGAGCTGAAAGAGTAGACTGATTTATTTATTTTTGGCATTGGGCATTGGACTCAGGCACTCTGAGACAGGATCTCCCTATGGCCTTACTAAGTTGCTGAGGCTGGCCTCAAACTTGCAGTCCCAAATCAGTGGATTTAAAGATGTGTACCACTCTATCCAGTGAGTGTACAATTCTTTTTTGTTGTTGTTACTGTTGTTTTGTTTTGTACTACGGATTAAACCCAGGAGTGCTTAACCACTGAACCATACCCCTAGCCCTTTTTTGTATTTAATTTGAGACAAGGTCTTGCTAAGTTGCTGAGACTGGCTTTGATCTCGTGATCCTGCTCTCTTAGCCTCCCAGGTTGCTGGGATTACAGGCGTGTGCCACTGCGCCTGGCAAGTGTGTACAATTCTTATTTGTGAAATTGTGGCTTTTCTTATAATGTGTGTTTTATAACCTGGAAAATTTTGATCTACTATAGTGATATATATTAGAAGTTACATTGAAAATTTAAATATCAACTTTAGACTGAGAATGTAGTTCAGTAGTATAATGCCTACCTCATGTATAATGTCATGGTTTCAATCCCCAGTACTGCACAAAAAGTAAGTAATAAAAAAATATTAACATTGGGTGTTATAAAACTGAAGCCTCCTGAGTAGCTGGGAGGCATATCCCAGCATGCCCAGTTTAGAATGATGATGATTATTACTTTTTTTCATACTGGAGATTGATTCCAGGGGCACTTAACTGAGCCACATCCCCAGTCCTTTTTATTTTGAGACAGTCTCACTGAGTTGGTTAGGGCCTTGCTGAATCACTGAGGCTGACATGGAACTTGTGATTCTTCTGTCTCAGCCTCCCCCCACCCGCCCCCGCCCCAGACACTGGGATTATGGGCATGCACCACCACATCTGTCTTAAGTAGCTCTTTTTAAATGTTTAAGATTTACATATGGGGCTGGAGCAGTGGTTTAGCGGTTACAGCGCTGGCCTGGTATGTGTGAGGACCTAAGTTCGAACCCCAGCAGTACGTACACAAGTCTCAGAGCTATGAAGGCTGCATGAAAAACTAAAGTTGATTCTCTCTTTCACTGACCCTCTCTCTCTCTCTTTTTTTTTTTAAAGAGAGAGGGACAGTGAGAGAGACCGAGAGAGAAACTTTATTTAGTTTTTCACATGGCCTTTGTTGCTCCAACACTTAGTGTGTACGTGGTGCTGGGGTTTGAATCCGGGTCCTCCTTCTTGCCAGGCAAGCGCCGAAACTGCTGATCCACCGCTCCAGCCCCCTCTCTCTTTTTTTAAAGATTTTTTTTTTTTTTTTTTAAAGAGAGAGGGACAGTAAGAGAGAGAGAAACAATTTAGTTTTTCATGTGGCTTTCGTTGCTCCAAGACTTCGTCGTGTACATGGTGTTAGTGTTTGAACTCACGTACTCACGCATGCCAGGCAAGCACCATAACCGCTGAGCCATCGCTCCAGCCCCTGACCCTCTCTCTTAAAAAAAAAAAAGAAAAAAGATGTATAGCTTTTGGGGTGGCTGGAGCAGTGGTCCAGTGGTTATGGCACTTGCCTGGCATACACGACGTGAATTCAAACCCTAGCACTATATACAAAGTGAAGTGTTGGAGCAATGAAAGCCATATAAAAAACTAAAGTTGGTTCTCTACTGTCCCTCTCTATTAAAAAAGAAAAAAAAAAAGATATATAGCTTTTTGGTGCTGGGTCAAACCCAGGGCCTTGCTTATGTTAAGTAAGTGCTTTCTTAGCTGCGTCACCCAATTTATTTATTTAAAAGAGAGAAGGACAGTGAGAGAGAAAGAGAATCAATTTTATTTAGTTTTTCATGTGGTTTTTGTCGCTGTTAGACTTCACCATGTATGTGGTACTGGGGCTTGACTTATGTACTGGCGCATACCAGGCAAATGCCGTAACTGCTGAGCCATTGCTCCAGCCCCTGAATTACTCAGTTTTTTTTTTTTTTTTTTTTTTTTTTTTAAAGAAAGAAGGACAGTGAGAGAGAGAAAATCAATTTCTATTTAGTTTTTCATGGGACCTCCATTGCTCAAAGTTTGTTGTGTACGTGGTGCTGGGGTTGGAACCCGCATCCTTGCACATGCTAGGCAACCACCTTAACCGCTGAGCCACCACTCCAGCCCTGCATTACCCTGTTTTAAATAGTAAATTCTATATTAGTAAAAGAAGGTAATTTATTTCTTTTTCCTTTTTTTGCGGGGGGGTGTGCTTCTCATGCTGTGTATTGAACCTAAGACCAGGACCTTGTGCAAGCTAGGCAAGCATTCTACTACTGAGATGTACTCCCAGCCCAGAGAATTTCTTTTCTATATTCCTAAAAATAATTCCTGAGGGTATGGTAGTCACTTTGTTTAGGATATGTTTGTGTGGGTTTACTCTGATGTTTAATTGTATAGAATAATGTTTTGTATTTACCGTGCATGATCAATGAATATAAAACCATTTGGTTCTGGAGGGACATGAATCAGTTAAATTCAATAAACATTACTGAAATTTTTCTTTTAGATTTTTAGTAAACCAGCAGATTGTAATGCTCAATTTAGCACTGGTGAAAATTCATGGAAGGAATCCAAATAATCTTAATTTTTTTCCCACCCTTTTATTCTCATTTTAGCTGCACTGGGTGTTCAGCAGCCTTCACTTCTTGGAGCATCTCCTACCATTTATACACAGCAAACTGCATTGGCAGCAGCAGGCCTTACCACACAAACGCCAGCAAATTATCAGTTAACGCAAACTGCAGCATTGCAGCAACAAGCTGCAGCTGCAGCAGCTGCATTGCAACAGGTGAATTTTGAATAGGTTTTGATAGGTGATGTAGAAGGCTATAAAATCTGAGTAGCTAGGGTTGTTACTTTCTTCTTTTTTGAAAAATGAAGAATTGTGGGTTTTGCTATGAGTTTTACTGGTGATCAAAATTATATTGTACGTGGCCACTGCATACAGAGAAGTATAGTTGCATCGTCAGAATTCTACAGTCTTAAATTGGGCAGTTCTTATACCTTAATAATTTGAACAAAATTTATCCTTTGTTGGATTCCAGAGTATAAGAATTATGATTTTACTTTAGATGTTCATTCAAGAAAAATTTTTTTCATTGTAATTTTGGCTATATATTTCTGTGTATGTATATCACCTTTTTTTTGTTATTATCAGTTTATTATAATGGCTTATTTAATTATCTTCCTTCTCTAAATAATGAGCTTCTTGAAAAGAGGGATAGTGTCTTCATTGTATCTCTAATGATGAACACATACTAGATGCTCAAGTATTTGTTGGCTCAATTAATCATTCTAATCTTTTACATTCTTATTAAATTAATAAAACCTAAAATAAAGGAAAGGAAAAAGGGTCTTTTTTTTCTGAAAATTACACTTTCTTCTGGTTGACTTCAACAATATGTTATGAATGTTCATCTCTAAGTTCTTCAGCATTTGTAATATTAATATTTTCAATATCTTACAAGTAAGCATATGTGAGTAATTCATGGGCATAGCGTTCAAAGAAGTAACTTTTTTTAATTAAATGGATATAGAGTTACAAATGAGGGGGAAACATTATCAAACATTCAAAAACCAATGTGTGTATACTTAGTTATCCAGGGCTAATGCCATATCATGGATGCCCAGCTTGGGTTCCCCATGTTGCTGTTTCTCCCTGAAGAACCCCTGAATTAAATTGTATATCACCTTTTTGAGAATGAATAAAATTAATATTGATATTTTTCTTTGAATAATGTTTTTTTTTTAATCTTTCAGCAATATTCACAGCCTCAACAGGCCTTGTATAGTGTGCAGCAACAGGTTAGTTTATATTTTTCATGTTAAAAACTGGTTTTAAAATAGGCATATATTCCAAAATTCAATTGACACAGATTTTTATTCCTTAATATGTGTTTGAATTCTTTGAAAGGAGTTGGACATATGAAGTAGGAAAAAAGGGAAGGTCCTAAAAACTGAAATCATCTACTAGTAGCCTGCCTTCTAAGACAGTGTGTTGAGGATAATCTGGAATGAACCACTGAAGTCTTTGGCCTGTGCTCCTGTCTGGAACCTCTACCTACTCTGCTGAATTAGACAACTTGTGACAAGGGAATGCTCCTTTTCCCACTTGAAGCCCAATCCCTTCACAGGCCACTAGCTTTCAACCTTTATATTTTAGGTAGTAGAAATTTCTTGGAATTTTATCCTAATAAATGATGTATGAAACCCAATATACAAAATATTAAAATAAAGTTGTTGAAAATGGGAGGAAGCCTCCCCTTATAGTTCACACCCCTACTCCCAAGGCACATTTGAACAATTTGAAAATTCCTTAGATTTAAGGCATGTTTCTTTGGCCACTTAGACTGATACTCTAATCATATACCTCAAAGTCTTAGCTCTGGAGCTATGAAGAGGTCAAAACAAAAATAAAAACCAAAGAGAAGAAAAGAACAGCAAAGTTTGCTCTGCTGAAATCTAGCTAGTTTCTAGCCTAAGCACCCATTCTGGGATTGTCCATCGCTAGGAGGTAATGTTCAGTCCTTCTGGGTATTAAGTTTTAGGAACAGGGATGGGATACATGAGGCTTGGAGTTTGTTCCCCAGCACCACCAAAAAAAAAAAAACCAGGAACATGCAGTTCTCAGAGGATATAAAGGAAATACAACAAAGGGTCCAAAAATTGGATCCTAAGACTGTATTGAGCCAGGTGTCGTATTCTGCATCTGTAATTCCAGCTGTTCTGGTAGCTGAGGCCAGAAGTTTGAAGCCAGCCTTGGCAACTTAGTGAGATTGTGTCTCAAATTATAAAGGGCTTGTGTGTTCCGAGGTAGAACGTTGCATAGCATGGGTGAGACCCCTGGGTTCATTCCCCAGTAGGGCCCCCTCCCCGAAAAAGAAAGGAGAGAGAAAAATGGTAATATGTAGGAATATTAGGGCTTTTCAGTCCATAGCTCCTGACCCTAGATACATAGTCCATTTTTATCCTTGGCTTAAGCCCTTTGGAGTTTCATAAGCATTTCATTTTCTCTGAAGATTATAGTATTTCACTAGTAATTGCTTTAAAATTCTGAAAATGGACAAAAGATTAATCTCACTGTCAGCTGTTTTATTTTTAAAATATCCTGCAAGGACTGAGGGTGTAGCTTGGTAGAGCACTTGCCTAGAATGCATTGAGGCCCTGAGTTCAATCCCAGTGCCACAGAAAAACTTGTTTTAAATTGATAATATGCATAGACTTATTTTAGTATTGTTATGGAACATTATATTAAAGATTATAGTGGATTAGGTTGAACCACATGAAAATTGTGGTACTTGTACTCAGCTACTATAACAAAAAAATAGGATTCTAGTAAGATTGAAACTCTTTAATACTTGGTGACTGTAGGTAATCTGAGTAGTTTGAATTAGAACCTCATATAGGTTCAGTTATCCTCACCTTTGTTATATTCCAGAGTTTATAAGTTTCTCCCCTCACATCAGTTCCTTTTCATTTCTGGTAATGGCGTGCTTTTCTGTTGCCAGATAAGCAATATGTCAGAGTATATTATTTTTCATGGTGTGCATGCCATGGCAAATCCAACCATTAGGAGTGCTTCTCATTTTATATACATACATACATACATACATACATACATACATATATATATGTGAATATATATATGTGAATATATATATATATAAATAAGTAAAATTTGGATGGCCAGTTCTATTTATTAAGTTAATGATATTGAATAATTTCTGTAGCATGGTAATTATATTGTGGTTCTAGAAATCTCCTTTAGGGAATTTTGGACTTTTTCGAAAAATTTTATGGGTGTTATTTCTATGAAATAACAAAAAAATCAGTTTTGTTATTTTTATCAAATACAGCTGTGCATTACTTCTTAATATTATGTTTGTAATCAGATATAGTTGTAGGTAGCCTTTATGCCTAATGATGTTATTTTTCACATTTAAAAAATATTTAAAAGTAATTTTTCCATTTATAAAACATCTATGAAACAGAAATTGATTGCTCCTTTTCTTTTGTATGTTTTTTTTTCTTTTTTCTTTTTTTTTTTTTTTTTTTTTTTTTTTTTTTTTTTTTTTTTTTTTTTTTTTTTTTTTTTTTTTTTTTTTTTTTTTTTTTTTTTTTTTTTTTTTTTTTTTTGTTTTGTTTTTGTTTTTTTTCCTATTTTCAGTTACAGCAACCCCAGCAGACCCTTTTAACACAGGTTAGTTTGGCATTACTTTTATTTCTTTTGGGTATCTGAGTAAAGAGTAGACAAAAATTTTATTTCTATACTAGTTTTTCTTTCAGAGTTTAAAGATATTTGTTGGATTCACATAATTATTTAGCAGTGGACTGCTAAATAAAGATGAAAATTCGTTATTGTGTTTTGATTGCAAGTCCAGCTGTTATATACTTTGAATAAATACTAAGTTTTTTTAAAACAATACTGATTTTTTTTGCTTTTATATTTCCTTTATATCTAATTTTTGGAAATTTTTTGGATGTATGATTTTTTAGCTTGACCTTAGTAGGTAAAATTATCATGTTATCAGTTTTAATTTTTTTTTTTTTTTAGCAACGTTAAAATGTTTTGGAGCTTTTGGGCCTGATGGGATAGCTCTGGTAGAGCACCTGGTTAGCATGTTTGAGGCCCTGGAGTTAATCCCTAACCCAAAACAAAACAAAAAAAGTTTTGAACTTTTGCTACTTAGTGCTATCTTAGGGTTTGTTGCAGATGACTTAGTTTCTGTCATATAATTCTTTTTCTTAAAATCCTTTTTTTTTTTTTTTAACAGCTTTATTTAGTTTTTCACATGGCCTTAGTTGCTCCAACACTCAATTGTGTACGTGGTGCTGGGGTATGAACCCAGGTCCTCGTGCTTGTCAGGCAAGCGCTGAAACCGCTGAGCCACCCCTCCAGCCCCTTAAAATCCTTTTAATAAGTGTTAAAAACATTCCTTGCTTTTTTACTCAGTCTGTGGGCTGTATTTGGCCCATGGACCGTAGTTTGTTGACCCCTGGTGTTTACAAACAGTAAATACTATTCAACTGTTAAATGGAGCAGAATCCCTAAATTGAACCCAGGGCCCTGCACATGTTATAAAACCCCCTCAGCTACTGAGGTACATGGTCATCTCTAGAACTTCAATAATATCTCAGATACTGGAGGTAGAATAAAAAGTATGATGCAGTGTGCATTATATGCTTCCATTTACTTAAGAGAAAGAAGAGAATATCATCCATTAGTACTTATCTCTAACAGGCCTTATGATAATAAAAGGTGGTGTGATTACTTCATGGATAGGAGCTGGGTGACTGAGGAACAAGGATAGCAAAGAAGCTTGTTACCATGTAACTTTTTGTACTATTTTAGTCTTCAGTCTGTTTTTTTCTTTTTATTACTTATTTATTTAATTTTGATACCAGGAATTGAACCTAGAGGCACTTAACCACCGAGTCACATCCCCAGCCCTTTTATTTTTTATTTTGAGACAGGGTCTCACTAAGTTGCTTAGGGCCTCAGACTCCCGCACTGGGATTCGAGGTGCGTACCACCACATCCAGTTTCAATTTGTTTTTTAAAAGTAAAGTATTCAAAGTATTGTTTAAAAGTAAAATTTACAATAATTGAGAAATCAACCACACTTTTTTTTTTTTTAAGAGAGAGGGCCAGTGAGAGAGAATCAACTTTTATTTTTTCATGTGGCTTCTATTGCTCCAACATTCTGTTGTGTACCTCATGCTGAGGTTTGAACCTGCGTCATTGCACATCCAAGGCAAGCGCCATAACTGCTGAGCCACCACTCCAGTCCCCACACTTTTCTTTTGAAAGAATTAAAATCCACTTACACCTGTTTTATTTTCAATTCTCAAAATTAGAATTTCAAATTAAATAGACTAAGCTCTAGAAGTTTCTTTCCTTAAAGCAGCATCTCCAAGTGTATGCCCATAAAGTGTTAGTGTCTTAACATGGTAAAAAATTTCTTCAGGTATTTTTATTTGGGTTTTTTTGTTTGTTTGTTTTTTAATCTGTTACTTGGGGTTGAACCCAGGAATACTCTACAGTAAGCTACATCCTCAGTCCCTTTTCTTTTATTTATTGGTACTGGGATTGAACCCAGGGGCTCTAAGTTTCCCAGCTCTTTTATTTTTTATTTTGAAATGGGGTCTTGCTCATTTGCTTAGGGCCTTGCTCCTTGAACTTGGAATCCTTCTGCATCAGCCTCCCAAATTGCTGGGATTACAGGCGTGTGGCACCACACTTGGCCCTCTTTTAAGACAGAGGTTTGCTAAACTACAGGTGCTGGATGTGAACTTGTGATTTTCCTGCTTCAACCTCCCAAGTACTGGTGTACTACCAAGCATAGCAGTGTTTTTATTTGTTTTGTTTTAAGAGAGAGGGACAGGGGCTGGAGTGGTGGTTTAGAGGTTTTGGCACTTGCCTGGCAAGCGGGAGGACCCAGGTTCAAACCCCAGCACCACGTATACAACTAAGTGTTGGAGCAACGAAGGCCATGTGAAAAGCTAAATAAAGTTGTTTCTCTCTTTCTCTGTCTCTGTCACTGTCCCTCTCTCTCTTAAAAAAAAAAAAAAAAAGAGGGACAGTGAGAGAGAGAATTTTTATTTAGTTTTTTTATGGTTGCTGACACTTCATTGTGAATGTGGTGCTGGGCTTTGAGCTCACATCCTCGCATATGCCAGGCAAGCACCATAACTGCTGAGCCACCGCTTCACCCCCTTTTTGTTTGTTTTGTAAAATGGTATCTTTGCCATGTTTCTCAGGCTTATTGCAAACTCATGGTATCAAGCACTGTTTGTGCCTCAGCCTCCAAGTAGCTTGGACCAGAGAAAGAACCCAGGTACCAGGGATTGAACCCAGGGGTGGACAGGGTCTTACTAAGTTGCTGAGGCTGGCTTTGAACTCATGATCCTCCTGTCTCAACCTCGTAAGCCCCTGGGATTATAGGCATGCACCACTGTGCCCAGTGGAAGAAATTTCTTGAGAAAATAATTTTGTGGCCTGTGTTGATTGAGTCCTGAGTTTTCCTGTACTATATTTTCTAAACTTTTAGTATGCTGATATGAATTTTGATTGTTTTTTGGTGTTGGGATGGATAGAACCTAGGGGTGTTATCACTAAGCTACTTTCCCAGTCTTTATTTTGAGATACGGTCTCACTGATTTGCTCAGACTGGCCTCTGACTTAAGATCCTTCTGCCTCAGCGTCCAGAATAGTGGGCATTATGCAGACATGTGACACTACTTGGTGTTTATTTTGTTTTGTTTTTGTTTTTGGTGGTACTGGGTGTTGAACTCAGGGTCTTGGCATTTGCTAGGCAAGTTGTCTTACACAGAGCTACATCTCCAGTCTGTACTGGATTTTGAATTTTTTTTTTTTAAAGAGAGGGATAGCGATAGAGAAAAAGAGAATCAGTTTTATTTAGATTTTCATGTGGCTTTCGTTCCTCTGACACTTCATTACATAAATGGTGCTGGGGTTCAAAACTGTGTCTTTGCACTTGCCAGGGAAGCATCATAACCACTGCTCCAACCCTTGGATTTTGAATTTCTCAGAGGGAGCTAAAATAGACATATTTTTAAAACTTGTTGTACCATGGTTCTTTTTTCCTTGGAGCAACACTGAAAATAGTCATCTGAGGGAATTTATGGGTGAAAATAATTTACAGATTTTGAGACTTAATTCTCACAAGTTGTACATGTGTATTTTATAACTTCATATAAACTAATTTTTAACATTTTGGATTAGAGATATCATTTTTAATTTTTAGGTAATTTCAAGTCATCACTTTAATAAGATGTTGATTTTGTTCAATAGCCAGCTGTTGCACTGCCTACAAGCCTTAGCCTGTCTACTCCTCAGCCTGCAGCACAGATAACTGTATCATATCCAACACCAAGGTCCAGTCAGCAACAAACCCAACCTCAGAAGCAACGTGTTTTCACAGGGGTGGTTACAAAGCTACATGATACATTTGGATTTGTGGATGAAGATGTATTCTTTCAGCTTAGGTAAACTTCATTAGGTGTTGACAGATGACTTTTTGCATTTGGTATAAAACACTTGCTTACTCATGGTAAAAATGAGCTATAATCTCCTGTTTTAATCATTCAGTGTATAATTATACTCGTGTGATTTTTTTTTTAAATGGTGGACCAATGTGATTAAGTATATGTTTTGATTATTGAATACAAACTAGTTTTAAATTCTTTATAAATGGTTTATTGAAGCTAAGTGGCATTTCTCATTTTTCATGAGTGTACTTTTAGATTGCGGGTTGAGAAGATTATATGAATTTTAAAGTCTAATCTTGTTTGACACGTCTGATGATATAGACTTTTTTTTTTTTCATTTTTCTTGTGTTCTTGTGTTTGTGTGTGTGCACGCATATAAGCACGCTTACTGGTGATTGAAGCCCCCAGTGGTGCTTAATCACTGAGTGACATCCCCAGCCCTTTTTATTTTTTATTTTGAGACAGAGTCTAAACAAATTACTTTGGGCCTTGTTAAATTGCTGAGGCTGGGTTTGAACTTGAGATCTTCCTGCTTTAGCCTCCTGAGCTACTGGGATTACAGGCGTGCACCCGGCTATGAATTGTATTTTTAACTGAAAAATTAGTAGGATCAAATAATTGATGGACTTTTGCAAGTATTTTTAGTTTTATGGTAGTTGCAGGAAATATGAACTTCCTTAGATATTTCAAGTATGTTTCTAATGAACTTCCTTAGAGGTATCACATTTGGGACTCATACTGTATAAGATTTTTGTGTAAATGGAATTCCTACTATTTTCTACCCATTTGTCTTTTCTTTCTAAAACCTGAACCATAAAGCTCTTATGTTATAAAAGTGGGAAAATCCTATAAGAAGGGCATAATATTAGGAGGTAAATTATTTCCTGCACTTCAAACCTTTTGTTCATATGCAGATGGTAAAACGCTCAGTCCTAAAATGAGTCTGCAGATATGTCTACTTTTATAAGAGCTTTCTATGTTTGCATTTCAAGTATAGTATATTTTGAAATGCTAAGTGTATGAATCTTTTTGTGGGCAATCTCTTAATTTGTTCGTTTTTTTTCCTCCAGTGCTGTGAAAGGGAAAACCCCACAAGTGGGTGACAGAGTATTGGTTGAAGCTACTTATAATCCTAATATGCCTTTTAAATGGAATGCACAAAGAATTCAAACACTACCAAATCAGGTATATAAAATATTGGATTAGTTATTATAGAAACTTGATAATTGAGTTTTCTAATTGACAAAGTATTTTCTTTCTTTAAAAATTGTATCTCTTTATTTTTGTAAAGAATCAATCCCAAACCCAACCTTTACTGAAGACTCCTCCTGCTGTACTTCAGCCAATTGCACCACAGACAACATTTGGTGTTCAGGCTCAGCCCCAGCCTCAGTCACTGCTGCAAGCACAGATTTCAGCGGCTTCTATTACACCACTATTGCAGACTCAACCACAGCCTTTATTACAGCAGCCACAGCAAAAAGGTATTACATGCAACATATCCTTGGTTTTCGTCTCAGACTAATATATTATTGCTTATTTGTTACAATAAAGAGTATGCTTTCAACTATAAAATGGGCAGAGATATTCAGTAGGCTGAGACAGAGGATCTCTTTTTTTAAAGAGAAAGAGCTAGAGAATCAGCTTTATTTTTTCATCTGGCCTTTTATTTGTTTCTCCAACACTTAGTTGTGTATGTGGTGCTGGGTTTGAATCTGGATCCTTGCCCATGCCAGATAGCATTCCAACCACTAAGCCACTGCTCTAGCCGCAGAAGGATCTCTTGAGCTGGCAAGTTCGCAACCAGGCTAGGCAACATAGTGAGACCATGTCTCTAAAACAAAATCTGACAGGGACTTTGAGGAAACATGAAAAGAAGCTTAAATATCCTTAGCACAACATCCTTTAGTTCTTTACCTATATAGATATAGTTTTATTTCTTACAGTAATAAGTTTAGTAAGTAGGAAATTAAAAGATTCACTCCAGCACTTGCCTGGAGTGTGCAAGGATGCAGATTTGAACACAGTGAAGTGTTGGAACAATGAAAGCCATTTGGAAAACTAAATAAAATTCATTTTCTCACTCTCACTCTTTATCACTGCCCTTGCTTTTAAAAAAAAAAACAAAACACACATGCTAAATAAAAATTGATTCTCGCTCCTCTCTTGCTGTCCCACTTGCCTGGCATGTGCGAGTACACGAGTTCAAACCCCAGCACCATATACACAAGCCTTGGAACAACAAAAGCCACTTGAAAAACTAAATGAAACTGATTCTGTCTTTGTCTCACTGTCTCTCTCTCTTATTTAAAAAAAAAAAAAAAAAAAAGATGTGTTTCTTATGGACTTAATATCAGAAGTGTTATCCCTTGTTACTCCTATTGGTATCATATCTGTAGTGGAGGAAAATGTTTTTGAAATGTTTTTATTGTAAACACACCAGCAACATTTTATTTACACATGTAGAATCGGGTGGTGATATTTTTGTTGTGCTTTTGGGGATTGAACCCATGGGTGCTGTACAACTAACTGAGCCAAATGCCCAGCCTTTTTTATTTATTTATTTATTTATTGAGACAGGGTCTTACTAAATTCTGAGGCAGGTTTTGAAATTGCAGTCCTCCTGCTTCAGCCTCCGGAGTAAGGAGGATTACGGGTGTTTGCCACATCCTGCCCTTTTTTTTTTTTGGTAATGTGGATTGGATAGCAAGAATCAATTTTAATTAGTTCTTCATGTGATCTTCATTGCTTGACACTTTGCTGTGTACATGGTGCTGGGGTTTGAACCGCATCCTTGTGCATGCCAGGCAAGTACCGTAACCGCTGAGCCTCTGCTCCAGCCCCAACATTTAGCTCTTTTTATTTTATTTTTTCAGACAGGGTTTTGCTAAATTATTCAGGTTATCCTCTAACTTATAATCCACCTGTCTCAGCTTCCAGTAGCTGTATATACAGCTGTGCCTGACTTAAACGACAGCCTGCTGCATGTAGTGGTGCACACCTTTTATCCCAGCAGTTTAGGATACTGAGACAGGAGGATCGCAAGTTGGAGCCAGTCTGGGCTCCATAGAAGGAGAGCCCTGTTTCAAAATACAAAATAGAAAAGATCTGGGGATGCACCTCAGTGGAGAGTGCCCCTAGGTTCAGTCTTAAGTAATGCAAAAAAAGCTGTAGCTGACTTTTACTAAAAGAAATCCTAATTGGGATTAAAAATACATATATAATTGTGGCATTTTCTCCTTTGTTGTAAATTATGAGCAAAGTGTAAATTAGAGCAAAGTGATAAAACATTGTATAACTCATTAATGGTGTATTTATGCCAAAGTAATAAAACAGGTTACATTCCAGTGTATTTGGATTATTAAGGTTTTTTTGGAAAGAGACAACAGTGAGAGAACAAGAATTAATTTCATTTAGTTTTTCATGTGGCTTTCGTTTTTCTAACACTTTGTTGTATATGTGGTGCTGAAACCTGTGTCCTTGCATATGCCAGGCAAGTGCCACAGTTGGTGAGTCACAGCTCCATTCTCTGGATTATTAATTTTAAACGAACACCTAATTAATCACTACTCAGATCAAAAAATACCACATTGCTGATTCTTTTCATTGTGTGTAGCAGTAGGAATCAAACCCAGTACCTTGTACGTAAAAGGCAAGCACTCTACCACTGAACTACATCCCTTAGCACCTGCCTGCCCCCCACACCTTTTTTCCAAAAGAGGGAGAATCAGTTTTATTTATTGTTTTCTCTGGTTTTTGTTTTTCTGACAATTAGTTGTGTACATGGTGCTGGGGTTTGAACCCAGGTCTTTGCACATGCTAAGCAAGTACTATAACATTGAGCTGCTGCTCTAGCCCCCTTGCCTTGCCCTCTTTTTGATAGTTTTATTGTCAAAATGTGGATCCTAATTACAATTTATCTTTGTCTGCTTTTCAACTTAATGTGTAATTCCACTTATGTAATACTTATGTAACTCTCGTTCACTATTATGTTAATGGTTTTCCTGCTGTTTATTCCATATGGATCTAGTTTTTTTATTTCCATTGTTTGAATATTGTACAAGTATCTGTTCTCCTTTGGTAATCATTTTTTTTCTCATTTTTGCTTTCTATAAACATTCTTATGTGTGTTTACAGAAAATATGTTTCTCCACGGTATATATCTTTTTAATCATTCCAATTGTTAATAGGAATTTTATTTATTTTTTTAAAGAGAGAGGGACAGTCAGAGAAAGAGAGAATTTTATGTAGTTTTTCGAGGCCTTCATTGCTCTGATACTTCATTGTGTAACTGCTCTAGCCCTAGGATATATATCTTTGAGTGGAATTGTTGGCTATGAGGAGTGTATCTTTTTTTGTTTTTTGTTTTTAATAGAGAGAAGGACAGTGAGAGAGAGAGAGGCAGAACCAATTTTTATTAAGTTTTTCACAGGGCTTTGTTTCTCTGACATTTGTTGTGTGCATGGGTGCTGGAGAATCCGTGTATTCGCGCATGCCGGGCAAGCACTTAACCACCGAGCCACCGCTCTAGCCCCAGGAGTGTATCTTTTAATTCTTAGAAATTACCAAACTATTTTCAAACTATTTGTTTCTTCTAAGTATCTCACGTTTAGTTCTCTGAGTTCTGATTTTTTTCTTCATGTTTTTCTTGAAGTACTTTATTTCTAATTGTGAACTGGGACTTTGAGTACTCCTTTTTTTTTGATACTGGATTTTCAAACCAGGATCTCATACATGCTAAACATTCTGCCACTTAGCTTCATACCTGAGACAGTACCTGTTCTTCAACAAATTGTGTAAATTATGATAATTCGAATGAACATTTTTTTTTCTTTTTTGGACAGGGTCTCATTAAGTTGCTTACGGCCTCACTAAGTTTCTGAGGTTGTCTTTGAACTTGCAATCACCCTGCCTCAGCCTCCCAAATCCCTGGGATTACAATTGTCTGCCAATATGGCTGGCTTCTGAATGAACATGTTTGTTTATTATCAATTATTAGACAGAGTTCATCTAATTTAATCTGGTAATACTTTTGTACTTTGCCTAAACATGTTAATTTTCTTTTTTCTTTTTTTTTTGAAGCTGGTTTATTGCAGCCTCCTGTTCGTATAGTTTCACAGCCACAACCAGCACGAAGATTAGATCCACCATCTAGATTTTCAGGAAGGAATGACAGAGGGGATCAAGTGCCTAATAGAAAAGATGACCGAAGGTATGTTTTAAGCATAGATGGTGGTGGTGATTGCCCAAAAATATGAATGCACTTAATACCACTGAACTGTGCAGTTAAAACTGCCTAAAGTAGTAAAATTTATATAATATACATATAACATGATCCCAGGGATGTTTAATGACTGAGCCACATCCCCAGCCCTTTTTATTTTATTTTTATTTGAGACTGAGTCTTGCTAAGTTGCTGGAAGACTTGCTTATTTACTGAGGCTGACTTTCAAATTGTGATCCCCTTATCTCACCCTCCAAGTCACTGGTATTATTACAGTGTGTGCCACCAAACCCAGCAACATATCTGAAGTTTTAAAATTTTATTTATTTAAGTCAACTTTAATTTTTCATTGCCCTTTATTTCTCTGAAAGTTGTGTATGTGGTACTGGAGTTTGAACCTGGGTCTTTGCGCATGCCAGGCAAACCCCTCAACACTGAGCCACTGCTCTAACACATGTGAAAATGTTTAAATTTATGTGTTTGTATGCATTGGGAATTGAACCTGGGGGTGCTTAGCCACTGAGCAACATCACAGCCCTTTTGATTTTTTATTTTGAGACAGGGTCTCACTAAATTGCAGAGGCTGGCTTAGAATTTTCGATCCTCCTGCCTCAGCCTCCCTGGTTGCAGGGATTACTGGCATGTGCCACCATGACCAACTAAAAAATATTCTTAAATTTTAAAAATTTGGGTTGCGAAGTCTTGTTTATATTGCCTATTACGTTTACTTCTTTAAAAAACTTCCATTAAAAAAAAAAAGCAAAAAACTTCCATAATGCCAAAAATCTTAGTAATTTTAGAAAAATTTGTTTTAAGTCGTGAAAGGGAGAGAGAGAGACGTAGGTCCAGAGAAAGATCACCTCAGCGAAAACGTTCCCGGGAGAGGTCTCCCAGAAGAGAGAGGGAACGATCACCTCGGAGGGTTCGTCGTGTTGTTCCACGTTACACAGTCCAGTTTTCAAAGTTTTCTTTGGATTGGTATGTTCTTCCTTTTCTCCCATGGTTTTTATTCAATTATTTGTAATTTTGTAGAGTTTGGCATAGAATGTATTACAATCGGTATATTATTCCTGGAAAAATCATGATGTGCTGAATTTTAGTGCTCAAAGTAAGGACAGAAATGCAATTTTTTTTTCTTTTTTTTTTTCAGGGCTGAGGACCGAATTTGGGGCCTTGCATATGCTAGGCAAGCGCTCTGCCACTGAGCTAAATCCCCAACCCCAGAAATGCAATTTTTTTAAAAGATAAAATCAATTTTATTTAGTTTTTCAAGTGGCTTTCATTGCATATGTGGTGCTGGGGTTCAAACCCACATCCTTGCATATGCCAGGCAAGTGCCTTAACCTCTGAGCCACCACTCCAGCCCCAGAAATGCAATTTGAAGTAGTAATTTACTTTTCTGCTGGAGTGCATTATTTATATATACTCATTAAAGTTGTCAACCATTGACAGAGGAAACCTCTAATGGAAATTGTGTTGTTTTGTTTTGTTTTGTTTTCAGGGCTGAGGACCAAACTCAGGGCCTTGCGCATGCTAGGCAAGTGCTCTGCCACTGAGCTAAATCCCCAACCCCTGGAAATTGTTTTGTGATGAAATAATTCATTAAAGTTAGAATTATTTAAGATCCACATTTATTGATGAATAGTCCATTATATATGATGAAATAACAGAAGAGTCAACCAAGTGTTTTAGGTTTATCTGTGACAGTATAATATAAAGTATGGAACATAGATTTTATGTGTGTGTATGTGTATGATATATAATACACACATCTGTGTGTATACGTAAATACATTATTAAGCTTTTGGAGTCAAGTTGGATTACTAAGAATTTCTCAGCTTTAGCTATAAAATCTCATCAACTTGCAGAATTATTGTGAGGTTCAGTTCTTAAGGCAAAAGCACTTACCACAATGTGTGGCAATTTTAGATTATCTGTAATTAATGGTAGGTACTGGGTTGTGGTGGCAACTAGGTGTAGTAGATTTAGCAGATGGAAAAACCAAATTGACAGTATAAATTCTTTAAAAGCATTATTAGAGCTGTTTGGCATAGGTACAAATAAATGTATGTACTTGAGAGAACATAATTACACTTCAAAGTATAATATTAAAATTCATAATACTTGCCTATCTAAAGTTATAATTTCTATGTATTGAGTTCTAGATGTGGTAAACCAGTGTGATTTAAGCTTAATGCCAGGAAATTGTTAATTGATGATTGCTTGATTATCAGTTGCTTATTTACTCTTGTCTTGGTCAAATCAGCAAATATTCTTCATTTATACTAGATTTCTTGGTTATCCTTGTTTAGTCTTATACCTAAAAATAACCAGTCTACCCATTTTAGTGAAACCTATTGGAACCTAAACCACTTCTCCAGCCTCCCCAAGATTAAATAGAGGAGCTCTAATTTTTACCCATGTGTTCCTGATATTAAATGCTTTTCTGGGAAGAGCTGGTATGTAAGATATGAAATTGAAGAGCTCCTACCAAGGTCACTTTCACAGTTTTACTGCTTACAGAACATCAAGTAAATCTGTTATAAATAAAAATCATTTAAAGTTTTTTATGTTTCTTATCTATAGTTGTGGAAATCAAAATTTTACTCATCTCTTCTGGTTTATCATAGTTTTTATTCCTTTCAGGAAACACTTGACTTCTGAAATTCTGGTACTGTGAAACTTACTGATACTTGGTTCCATAAAAATAAAACTCAAAACACGTTTTGTACATTTTTGTCATTTTTGAGAGAATCTTAACCAGGAATTGTGTAATTGTATCAGCAACCAGAGTGGAAGATTATCAATATTTCTTCTGTTTTGTGGTACTACTAGAATTGAATGTAGGGCCTTGTACATGCTAGGTCATCAGCCTTATCTCTATTTTTTGGCTTTAGGTATCAGATAAGCCATCTCTACATAGAGATTAGTTCTTTTTCTTTTCTTCTCTCTCTCTTCCTCTTTTTTTTTTTTTAACTGGAGATTGAAGCCCAAGGGGCACTTTACCAGTGAATTCCATCCCCTGCTCTTTTTAATTTTTGTTTTATTTATTTATTTTGGTACCAGGGACACTTAACCACTGAGCCATGTCTTCATCCTTTTTTGTTTTTTCAGGACTGAGGGCCTTACGCATACTAGGCAAGCACTCTGCCACTGAGCTAAATTCCCAACCCCTCTTCAACCCTTCTTTAATTTTCAATTTGAGACAGGGTCTTGCTCAGTTGCTTAGGGACCCAGTAAGTTGCTGGGGCTCGCTTTGAACCTGCCTCAGCCTCCTGAACCTCTGGAATTACAGGTGTGCGCTGCTAAGCCTAGCTCATTATGCTTTTAAATGAGGTTTTTTATTTATCTATCTATTTATTTATTTATTTTTATTTCTTTTAAGAGAGAAGGAAAGACAGAAACAGTTTTATTTAGTTTTTCATGTTGCTTTCGTTGCTCAGACATTGGTTGGGTTTGTGGTGCTTGGGTTCAAACCTGCTTATTTGTGCATGGCAGGCAAGCATTGTAACTGCCAACCCACCGCTCCAGCCCCTCATTAAGCTTTTTTTTTTTTTTTTTTTTAAAGAGAAAGGGACAGTGAGAGAGAAAGAGAGAATAAACTTTAGTTTTTCACATGGCTTTCATTGCTCCAAAACTACGTTGTATGTGGTGCTGGGGTTTGAACAAAACTGCATCTTCTGGCGTGCTAGGCAAGTGCAGTACCACTGAAGCACTGCTTCAGGCCCTCATGGTTTTAATAAATATCTTTTATCCTTTTACCAGATTGATTTATCTTTAAGTTTCTCTTCTTTAATATCTCTGGTTCTTTTTTTTTCTTTTTTTTTTTAGAAAGAGGGACAGTGAGAGAGAGAGAGAGAGAATTATTTTTCCATCTGCCTCTTGTTTCTCTCACTTGGTTGTGTATGTGGTGCTGGGGTTTGAACCTGTGTCCTTTTGCATGCCAGGCAAGTGCTGTAACCGCAGAGCTACCACTCCAGCCCACATCTCTGGTTCATGAGAGAAAAGGAAACCAGTCTTGAACATGCTGGTGCTAGATTTAAAAAGACGAGAGTCCTATCCCTTTTTGCTTAATAATCTGGTATGGATCTTATTTAAATCATTGCTTTAGAGGAGTATGGAGGTGTAGATAATCCAAAAAATATCAGGATTATTTTTCACATGAATTCTGTTTTGAATATAAGTGTACTGATCTAGGAGCTTTCTCTAGAATAGAATTTGAATTTTTTTCTAAGCTATGTAAACCTGATTGAGGGGCGCTCAAGTACTAGTTGGATGTCACTCATTACTGTTTTGTATGTATTTTGTGTGAATTATCATTTTCTCAAGTAATATACATTATGAACAGAGTAAAAATACTTTTTTTTAAGAGAGAGAATTAATTTTAATTATTCTTCTTCATCTGGTTGAGTTTTTCCAGCAGTTAGTTGAGTATGTAATGCTATGGTTCAAATGCTGGTCTTCACACATGCTAGGCAAGTGCTTTACCACTAAGTCATCACTCTAGCCCTCAAAAATACTTTTGTTTCAAGCTTCTGTAGCATGGGGATTGCAGTTATTTCAAAGGTCTTCTCTAATGAATTATAAGCTACATAGAAAATGTAGAGAAGTAAAGGTAACACTTCCATACCATTTACTCAAAGCTTCATGTATACAAATTTGAGAAAAAAAAAAAAAAGGATTTTTAAATGTCTCCATGTAAATTTGTAGCTTATTCAATTAACTGTCCATTTTCAACTTGCTTTTTACTGTTTAAAATTATTTAGCTTGCGCATTATGTAACTGTATAACCTTTGGTATAAAGGCTGTTTATTCACTACTCATGTCTGTTTTTCAGTCCTAGTTGTGACATGATGGAACTAAGGCGCCGTTATCAGAATTTATATATACCTAGTGACTTTTTTGATGCTCAATTTACATGGGTGGATGCTTTCCCTTTGTCAAGACCATTTCAGCTGGGAAATTACTGCAATTTCTATGTTATGCACAGAGAAGTAGAGTCCTTAGAAAAAAATATGGCCATTCTTGATCCTCCAGATGCTGACCACTTATACAGTGCAAAGGTTTGTATTCTGTTGAAATATATAGCTTAAGTTACTCCATAGTTTTTCTTTTTCTTTCTTTTTTTTTAAAGAGAGAAAGACAGTAAGAGTGACAGAGAAAGAGAGAAACAACTTTATTTAGCTTTCACATGGCCTTCGTTGCTCTAACACTTAGTTGTGTACATGGTGCTGGGGTTTGAACCTGGGTCCTCATGCTTGCCAGGCAAGCACCAAAACCACTGAGCCACCGCTCCAGCCCAACTCCATAGTTTTTCAAGGAGGATATGTAGAGCTATTCTTCAGAAAGTTGTTGTTACAGACCTGGCTACTTATGTTTCTTCTTGTTGATCTGATTCTATTTTGGTTAAGTAATTTAACCTCTCTATGACTTACTTATGCTATAAAATAATGGTTATTGTTTTAACATTTTAATCTTCATAAAAATATGCATATGAAGTTGAATATTATCTGACCTTTTTTTTTTGGTACTGAAGTTTTTACCCAGGGTACTTTGCCACTGAACTACATCTCCAGCCCTTTTTATTTTTTATTTGAGACAGTCTCACTGTATTGTAAAGGCCTTGCTGAGTTGGTGAGACTGGCCTTGAATTTGTAATCCTGAGTTGCTGGGATTATAGACATGTGCCACTGATCCCAGCATCGTAAGATGACTTCTGGCCCCAGATAAATTAAAGGTTGGGTGAATGTACTTTAGTCTTCGGGATAACATTCAGTTTATGGCTTATGGGAATTAGTTTTCTTCTGGTTTAAAATAGTTTTTGGTCTGGCCATGGACAGTGGTGCACATTTGTAATCCCAGCAGTTTAAGAGCCTGGGGCATGAGGATTCCAAGTTCATGGCCAGCCTCAGCAACTTAGTGAGGCCCTGAGTATCATAGTGAGACCCTATCTCAAAAGAAAAAAATAAAAAAGCTGGGGATGTATGTAGCTCAGTGATTAAGCAACCCTGGGTTCTATCCCGGGTATTAAAAAAAAAAAAAAAATTGCTCTAAAAAGCATCACTTATGCCATCTCGATTGGTAGCAAGGCAGGCATTCATGTCTCAGGTAGTGCAGTTTGTTGAGCCATGCCATTAGTTTGTGAAGGACTCAATTAACTTGTTTAAAGATACCCCAAACCTGATTAAAAAAAAAAATCTAGAATATTTCCATGACAACAGCAGTAAATTTTACTGCAATAGGATTCATTGGGTTCTTTGTGAAATTAATCCGTATCCCTATTAATAACACCATTGTGGGTGGCTGAATTCTTTTTGGCAAAGTTTCACTTTGTGTATTAGTGAACAAATGAGTATTTGAGAATCTCATGAAGTAAAAATTTACTGTATACTCTTTTTTCTTCCAAATTTAAAGATCTTCCCTTGATAAGTTAAAACTATATCAAGTATTAAATACATTTTTTCTATAACATTTTACATTCCATTTTTGTGAGAAATTTCAGAATCTAAAATGTAAGGATAATTTAAGTAGTGCTTCTCGGGTTTTTTACATTACTTTAGACTTTTGACAGGATTGAATTATTTGACTATAATAGGTAATGCTGATGGCTAGCCCTAGTATGGAAGATTTGTATCATAAGTCATGTGCTCTTGCTGAAGACCCACAAGAACTTCGAGATGGATTTCAACATCCTGCTAGACTTGTTAAGGTAACTTAGTGCTTACTGTGTATATATATATATAAAGTTTTCAAATAGCATTTTTTTTCTTATTTAGCTTAATAAGCAATTTTACTATTAAGGTGTTAACAATTTAATGGTACAGATGTTTTTCTCACTGCAGATTGTGGCTATACCTTTTTTGTATATGTCTACTTTGGTGTCATTTTGATGTGTTATGTTTGTAGCATATTAAAATCTTAGTGATAATGGGATTTAGAATGTCTTTGAATGCTGTTAAAGTTTGCATTATAGCTTGTTTTTTTAAAAGAAAGCTATCTGAAGAAATATTATAGAAGGATGAGTTATGATGTGTAAATCCTATTCCATTGCTGAAATGCAGTGTGGAACAAGATGAACTGAACTCTTCCTTGACTGACAGATATCTGAGGTAGTAAAAATGATATTGGAAAGGTTTGTACCTTTCCTTTTCAAGTATTTATTTGTAATTGGACAAGTTATATGTTATATATATAAATGATTCTTTGTTTTGAATTAGTTTTTAGTGGGCATGAAAGGCAAGGATGAAGCCATGGCCATTGGAGGGCACTGGTCTCCTTCGTTGGATGGACCAGACCCAGAAAAAGATCCCTCTGTGTTGATTAAGACTGCTATTCGTTGTTGTAAGGCTCTGACAGGCATTGATCTAAGTGTATGCACACAATGGTAAGTACCAATTCATTTCTTGATTAGAAATGTTTAATAGATTTATAGATGTTCTTATCTATCAGCCTTTTCCCCTTATTTTAGCAACACTGGTCATGCAGGTAATCTCAAAGGAAAAATCCCCATTTGTAGCAAAAGTTTATTTGGTGCCAAAAATGTTTTGGGGAAAAAGGATTAAGAACTAATCAAAATAAACTGAAAATTTAAATGTTTTATTATGCTGTACATTGGAAATTGGTTGTATGTTGAAAATACTTTTCATTTCATGTATAGCTGGAGAAGATCGTCAAGAGAGAACTTCATTTCATTATAATTCTTTTGTTATAAAATGATGTAGTTGCTGATTATTTTTGTTCAGCCATATTTTCTCTTGAGGCTTATTTGTCCTTGTATTTTAGTATATTTCTTGTAACTTCATTGAGAATATTCTTTTTTAGCACATGAAATCTGAACAGCTATCCAGCTTCTTCAGGTATTCTCTAAAATACGGGTAGCTTTGTAATCAAACTTGAAAATGCCTTGTGAGAACATATTCTTTTATCCAATAAAATATTGTACAAATGTACCAAAAGAGGAACTATGGCTTCTATAATTTTTTTTTCTTTAGACCAACCTCAAGTTCTTGCAGCAAAGTTTCTTTACTTGATGTGCTACAAGTGAACTAGGGTCTTTAAAATGTATTTTAGAATTTTTTTTCCAACATGCTTCTTCCCTTGCAACAGGTACCGTTTTGCAGAGATTCGCTACCATCGCCCTGAGGAGACCCACAAGGGGCGTACAGTTCCAGCTCATGTGGAGACAGTGGTTTTATTTTTCCCGGATGTTTGGCATTGCCTTCCCACCCGCTCAGAGTGGGAAACCCTCTCCCGAGGATACAAGCAGCAGCTGGTCGAGAAGCTTCAGGGTGAACGCAAGGAGGCTGATGGAGAACAGGCACTGAACGCTAATCCCTTTTTCTATTTCCGCTTCTCACAGGCACAGGAACACAGGCACAAATGCACACCACACACTACATAACAAACACACATGGAGGAACATAACTGGTAACAGCGACTGGTAATCCAGCTTTCAGCAGTATAGTTGTATGTTCTTTTCTCTTAAAAATTTTGTCTATTATGCTAACATTAAGAGTGCTGAGACCTCAAAGGAAAATAAGTTGTGCTTAAATTGCACAGAATTTTGTTTCTATCATAGGTCTAGTTGCTGGAATCTGGGACCAGTTGTTGAGCAAGATTCAGTATTAAGCCATTTTAAACATTTTGCCATTTTCTAAAATTTAAAAAATTTTCTCTTTCACGGTCATCAGTTCTAGTCATGGATATTTGAAATTGGACAACCACAAGTCTGAGAGATTTGAAATTTCAGGCTATGTGGCAACGTCTTTGGTACATTTCAAAGGTCTGACTAAATCAGTCTTTGGGTGGCTTGAAAATTGGGGCAAGATCACACACTGTGTGGTTAGTGGAGACCGGCAGTGTTTGTGCATCCCTGATATCCTTTGTGTTGTAATTTATCACCCTTTTGTGTTTCACAGATCTGGCTTTGATTGGCTGATGAGTGTCTTTGTGATCAGTTAAAAGTGATAGAATGTATGTACGTGGACTTGCCTAAATAATAACTTTAGGAGAAGACAATCTGAAACATTTTGTGACCTTGCACAGATCAGCAACAGACTTTTTAAAATAAATTACTTTTATTTTAAGGTTTCAGAATAGTAATTACGTTTTTAACTTTGTATATTAGGATGAAGAAGAGAAGGATGATGGTGAAACTAAAGAAATTTCTACTCCTACCCATTGGTCTAAACTTGATCCAAAGACAATGAAGGTAACGTTGAAAATTAAGTTTTTTAATTGGAAATCTCTGAATAGAAATAAATAGCAAGGTGAGAATGATGTTACATGCCATCGTGTCTGGTTGTTCTCTGATTTTATAAAATTGTAATATGTTGCATTTATGTGTTGAATATATTCACACATATATAAATAAAACAAAAGGTGACTTTAAATATCAGTTTAGAGAGTATCTGCTGAATGCCTACAATATATAAGTACCTATATTGTCAGTAACACTATTTTCTGGTTTGGGAACCAACCAAGAAGGCAGAATTTCTTTGATTATGTAATTTAAATTCAAAGGGAAGAGAAACAACAGGAAAATGATAATCTTGTTTAAAAATATGTTTAAGGGGGATAGAACGGTGGCTCAGTGGTTACGGCGCTTGCCTGGTATGCATGAGTACACAGGTTCAAACCCCAGCACCCACATACACAACTAAGTGTCAGAGCAATGAAAGCCATGTGAAAAAACTAAATAAAAATTGATTCTGTCTCTGTCTCTCTCACTCTCCTTCTCTCATTAAAAAAAAATAATAAAAATAAATATATATATGTATATTTAAAAATATTTAAAATATGTAATATATATTTAAATATATGTTTATTTAAATATTTGTTTATTTATTTATTTAAAAGTAGAATGTAGGGCTAGAGCGGTAGCTCACTCAGTGGTTAGGGTGCTTGATTGGCATGCGCAAGGAAATGGGTTTGATCCCCAGCATTGTGTATACAACAACGAAGTGTCAGAGCAATGAAAGCCACGTGAAAAACTAAATTAAATTTTTCCTCTCTCTTACTGTCCCTCTCTCTCTTTTTTTTTTTTTTTTTTTTTTTTCTTTTAAAATGAGGGACAGTGAGAGAGAATCAGCTTTATTCAATTGCTCATGCAGCCTCCATTGCTCCAAGACTTTGCAGTGTACGTGGTGCTGGGGTTTGAACCTTACGAGTTCTAGGCAAGCACCATGACTGCTGAGCCACCCCCAGCCCCTCTCTCTCTTTTAAAAAAAGTGTAGAAAATATACCTCTCAACTGGGAAGGAAATTAATAACTTTTTTTTTTTGGTACTGGTGACTGAAACAAGGTACTTTACCACTGAGCCACATCCCCAGCCCCTTTTTATTTTTTATTGTTAGACAGGTTCTTACTAAGTTGCTTAGGGCTTCAGTAAGGAACTTTGGGATTTTTTGTTTGTTTGTTTTTCTGCTGTTTTTGAAACTGAGTCTTGCCATGTTGGTCAGGCTTGGCTCATACTCTTGGGTTCAAGTAATCCTCATGCTTCAGCTTCCTGTGTGGTAGGACTACATTGCATGGATAACCACACCTAGCTAACTGAACCTTTGATTTTTTTTTTTTTTCTTGTTCCTTGCAGTACTTTGGATTGAACCTAGGGTTGCTTCATTACCAAGTTATATCCCCAGCACTGATTGCGTTTTGTTTTGTTTTATTTTGTTTTTAGGAGAGTTAGGACAGGGTCTCACTTAGTTCCTGAGGTTCACCTTGACTTGTGATCCTCCTATTTCACCCTCCTAAATAGCTGGCATTATAGGCATGTCCTAAGTAGCAGAGCTTGAACCTTGTCATTTAAACTTACATTGCCTTTTAGTAAGTACAGTGTGTATGTCATAAGAATATTTGTTATTGTTTCATTACTTCCACGTTGTCATCATCAACATTAGGTTTCCTATAGGGTACTGAAGATTCCAGAGATACAGGCAGTGAGACCAAGACTGCACCCAACACTTTTCTTTCAAACTTGAGGTTTTGGTTTTAAATTCTATGTTTTAGTTTTTTTTATTTATTAGTACTAGGAATTGAAACCAGAGTCACTTTACCACTGTGCTACATACCACAGACCTTTTTTATTTTAAGGTGCCTACTGGGCCCCTCACACTTGAAATCCTCCTGCCTCAGCCTCCCATGTAACCAGGGTTATGGGTTGTGCACCACTACATCCAGATTACATTTTCTTTTCTACAGGACCCAAGTGATGTGTTTGGTTGGATGGTTGATTGGTTGGCTCAAATCATGTTGTATTCAAAAGTTACATCTCATCCTTTTCACATTAGTTTTTCTCATGTAATTATTTTAAATATTCTATACCATTCTGTGTAATTTATATGTATTTCTTAGATACTGCTCTTTATTGAAAATGCAGAGAAGAGAAAAACTATCAGTAACTCTGGTGTAACTCTATAATCCCAGTGACTAGGGAAACTGCCCCAGAGGCCAGTTTGAGGCCAGTCTCACCAACTAAGCAAGACCCTGTCTCAAAATCAAAAGAAAAATGGGTTGGGGATAGCTCAGTGGTAGTTAGTTTGCCTAATAACCCACATGGTCCTGGGTTCAATCCCCCATACTGTAAAACATATATAAATAAATAAAAGAAGTAAATCTATTTTTCTCTCTGAGATCAGGGTATTTCTTTTTTTTTTTTTTTTTTTTTTTTTTTAAAGAGAGAGGGACAGTGAGAGAGACAGAGAAAGAGAGAAACAACTTTATTTAGTTTTTCACATGGCCTTCGCTGCTCCAACACTTAGTTGTGTATGTGGTGCTGGGGTTTGAACCCGGGTCCTCGTGCCTGCCAGGCAAGCGCCGAATCCACTGAGCCACCGCTCCAGCCCCATGATCAGGGTATTTCTTAAGGCAAATTCCCGGAAATTTTGAGTTACAGGTTGAGGGTTTGGGGAATAGATCAGTGGCAGATTCAATGACCAGAATGGAAAAAGAATAATGTAGAGTGAATTACTGGGTTAAAAAATATATATATATTAAAAAGCTTTTTATTTGCAATTATTGTATGCTAAATTTATTCCCGGGCCTTAAGTTTTTGTTTCTTCAGTTTCTTCTGGGATATCTTTTTGTTTTTTGCAACCTCCTCCTGTGGTTTAGGAACAATTTGTTCCTTTTCAGTGAGAATCATCTCAATATGGCAGGGGGAACTCATGTATGGGTTAATCTGACCATGAGCTCTGTAAGTACAGCGGTGCATCTTGGGTGCTTTGTTTACCTGGATATATTCAATGACCAGAGAATCTATAACTAAACCCTTAAGTTTAGCATTGCTCAGCATTTTTAAACATATGTAGCAAAAATTCAGCACTCTTTTTGGGCCACCGACCCTGTGTCCAGCCCCACTGTTTCACCTGGGCACACCTCCCAACTCCACCATTGTAACAATGGAAGGGCACACATTGCTTCTTTAAAGTGACATCTTTCAGGTACTTAGTGGCTTTCTGAATATGCATATACCCTTGATGGCCTGGGCAGTGTCACGGGTATTCTTAAAGTGAACACGAAGACTTGAACCTCTTGATTTGCGTGATTTTGTGGGGTTTTCTGGGTCATGAGAGTAGCAAACCATTTTCACAGATCACCTTAGGCCACTTACAGGAAGAGCTAAAAAGCTTTTTAAGCATCTTAAAATGTTTTGAATTATTTTCCAAAATAGTCTATCTCTGCATTTTTATAAGCTTTGCATAAGTTATACAATTGTCACTTTCACCAAATTTTTAAATAATCAGATAAAAATATAGTTTGCTTATATCCCATTTTCTTTTTCTGTGTTTTTGTGCTCTATCCATTTAGGTAAATGATCTCCGAAAAGAATTAGAAAGTCGAGCTCTTAGTTCCAAAGGATTAAAATCCCAGTTAATAGCTCGATTGACAAAACAACTGAAAGTAGAAGAACAAAAAGAAGAACAGAAGGAATTAGAGAAATCTGAAAAAGAGGAGGAAGAAGAAGATGATAGGAAATCTGAAGATGATAAAGAGGTATGTATTTTTGTTGGTATTTAGGAGGTTCTGGGACTGTGTGTCTTAAGTCATGTTTGTGAGTGGTTTTATTGAGGTATAATTTACATACAGTAAAATTCAAACATTTTTCCCCTCAGGTACTGGGGATTGAACCCATTGGGCACTTTACCACTGAGCTACATCCCACAGTCGTTTTTTTATTTTTTATTTTGAGACAGGGTATCACTAATTAGCTGAGGGTTTTGCTAAATTTTTGAGGCTAACTTCAAACTTGTGCTTCTCCTGCCCCAGGCTGGGATTACAGGCATGTGCCACTGTGCCCGTCTAAAAATTCATATTTATAATGAACAGGTCTGTAAGTTTTGATAAAAGAGTTTAGACACTCAAGATATACAATATTCTTGTATTAGATCAGAGATTGAGTTCTTTTTTTTTTTTTTCAGAGATTGAGTTCTAATGAAATGGTAATACCCGAATTATGATAATTTTAAAGTAATGTCTGGTTAGATCTGACTCAAGAATTGAAAAATTATTTATGCTTTTTTTTTTTTTTTTTTTTTTTTTTCTGGTGTATGGTGTTATTGAAAGTGTAATTTCCAAATTCTTATAATTTTAAATTAATTGCTTTTTTGCTCTGGATTTAGAATTTAAAAATTTTTTTTTTTTTTTTTTTTTTTTTTTTTTTTTGGTACCAGGGATTGAACCCAAGAGTGCTTAATTAACCCCTGAGTCACATTTGCAGCCCATTTTATTTTATTTTTTATTTTGAGACAGAATCTTACTACATTGCTTACAGACTCGCTAAATTGCTGAGGTTGGCTTTGAGCTTGTGATCCTTGTGTGTCAGCCTCCGAAATTGCTGGGTTTACAGGTGTGCACCACCATTCCCAGCTAGAAAGTGAAAAATTTTATCAAGCAACTTGCCTGAACTTTTTAAAAAATGCCCACATTAATGAAAGACAAAGGAAAGAAGTTCAGGGATCTGTCTTAGATTGAAAAAAGTTAATGAAACATGTGACTGGATCTGGGATAAGAAAAAAAGTCATGTTTGGGGCTAGAGTGGTGGCTCCACAGTTACGTCACTTGCTGGGCATGTGCAAGTACTTGGGTTCAAACCCCAGCACCACGTATACAATGGAGTGTTGGAGCAATGAAAGTCACATGAAAAACTAAATTAAAAAATTGCTTCCGTCTTTCTTTCCCTCTCTCACACTGTCCCTCTTTCTTTCTTTCTTTTTTTTTTTAAAGAGAGAGGGACACTGAGAGAGACAGAAAGAGAGAAACAACTTTATTCAGTTTTTCACATGGCATTTGTTGCTCCAACATTTAGTTGTGTACGTGGTGCCTGGGTTTGAACCCGGGTCCTCGTGCTTGCCAGGCAAGCGCCGCAAGCGCCGAAACCGCTGAGCCACCGCTCCAGCCCTTGTCCCTCTTTCTTAAAAAAAAAAAAAAGTCATGTTTGGTGGTATGGTTGGAAAAGTTTGTGTATATAGGTATGACATTAGATAATATTGAAGTCCTATTAAATTTTGTGGATGTGAATGATTTTGTGATTATGTAGGAGAATGACCATGTTCTCAGACAGTTGCATGGACTTGTAATTTCTTATGGAGTGGCAGATAAATGCTTATTTTGGTGATGGAAGTTTCTCAGAGTTTGCGCTGGAGCAGTAGCTCAGCGGTTGTAGTGTTTTCCTGTCATGTGCAAGGACCTGGGTTCAAACCCCAGCACCACGTACACAACTAAGTGTTGGAGAAACAAAGGCCATATGGAAAAATAAATAAAATTGATTCTCTATTTCTCTCTTTCACTTACTCTCTCAAAAAAAAGAAAGAAAAAGAATTTGAATCCATAAAAGCTACCACCCTTACTAAATTTCAACTGTTTACCGTTTCCAACTGCTATTGTTGTTTTAATCACCCTAAAGAGTTGTATTTTGCCCTTATTCTTTATATGGTATACATTTTTTTGTATGCCTATATATTGTAGATGAAGGTTTAAAACATGAGTTAAAATCTCAAAATCTAGGAAGAAGAAAGAAAACGTCAAGAGGAAATGGAACGCCAGCGTCGAGAAAGAAGATACATTTTGCCTGATGAACCAGCCATCATTGTACATCCAAATTGGGCTGCAAAAAGTGGCAAATTTGATTGTAGCATTATGTCTTTGAGTGTCCTTTTGGACTACAGATTAGAGGACAATAAAGAACATTCATTCGAGGTAATAAGTTTCAGTTATTATCCAAATAAGGTGCACACACTGTTGTGACTAGTTATTTGGTCTCTTAAATCACTTTGAGTGACTCTTGGAGAAAAACAAGTATTTATTGTTGTGTTTTGTTTTGCTTTTTTGGTCCCAGTTATTGAACTGAGAGGCGTTCAACCACTAATCCACATGCCTAGCCCTTTTTTCACTTTATTTTTATTTTTTTCTTTTTTCACTTTTTAATTTGAGACAGGGTCTTGCCAAGTTGACTAGGGCCTCGCTAAATGGCTGAGGATGGCTTTGAATTTGTGATCCTCCTCCCTCAACCTCCCTAGCAGATGGGATTACAGGCATGCCACACAAGGTCTGGTGCTGATTTCAGTCTTGTGGTATGATTAAATCAGCTGTCCTCTGTGTTTTCTGTGAATTGGTAGTTGGAGCTAAAATGCTTAATCAAGTTGTGTGCTTTTTAAAGAATTTTGGACTTTTTGAAGAATCTGTTGAAATCAATGGGTCTTAGCTTTAGAAATATCTAGAGAGAACCAAGCACAGTGACACACATCTATAATCACACTGACTCAGGAGGCTGTGGCAAATGGATCACAGGTTTAAATAAATTTACATAGAAAATTTAATATTTCATTAAGTTGGTCACTGTCTTTTTTTCTGTGTGGTAGGGATTGAACCTAACCAAGCTAGGACTTAGGCAAGTGCTTTACCTAAGCTGCATCCCCAATTTCTTTATGTGCTTCTTTATCTTACAATTTGATGTTAATTGGGTTATTTGTTATTTTTTTACACTAGATTTGTTAGTTGAAGGAGGAGATGTGTTTTTCTTTTTTGCCCCCCCATTTTTTCCACTGATGTATTCCCAATTCTGATAAATATGTAGGTATTTGATTAATAACTTATCAACCAATCCGTGGAAATGTAAACCAAAAAACCTACTGAATACATGAATAAAGTATATTTATCATGAAGATTAATTTCATTAGGATTATATAGAATTTTCAGTTCAGATTTTGTATAGTGGGATTATTATTTATAGTATTGACCAAAACTATAGTAAACTTAATATTTTATATCTTCAAAACATTCTTTTGAGAATTGAGTCTTTGACATCAATTATAGCTATATTTTAAATATGCATAATATGTGACAAATTTTTATTTGATAAATTACTGCTAGAAGTAATGTTTCTGTTGAAATTGTATTAATCTTAGTACCTTTTTATAGGTTTCATTGTTTGCAGAACTTTTCAATGAAATGCTTCAGAGAGATTTTGGTGTCAGAATATACAAATCATTACTATCTCTTCCTGAGAAAGAGGATAAAAAAGAAAAGGAAAAGAAAAGTAAAAAAGATGAGAGAAAAGATAAAAAAGAAGAAAGAGATGATGAAACTGATGAGCCAAAACCCAAACGGAGAAAATCAGGCGATGATAAAGATAAAAAAGAAGATAGAGATGAGCGGAAGGTCTGTAATTATTTCCACAATTCTCTCTTCTAGGTGTAATAAATGATGTTAATTCTGTCAGAATATTAAAATGTAAAGCTAAACTTTTTTTTTTGTTTTTTAAAGAGAGAGGGACAGTGAGACAGAGAAAGATAGAGAGAAACAACTTTATTTAAGTTTTCACATGGCCTTGGTTGCTCCAACACTCAGTTGTATACATTGTGCTGGGGTTTGAACCCGGGTTCTCGTGCTTGCCAGGCAAGCACCGAAACCACTGAGCCACCACTCCAGCCCCTGTAAAGTTAAACTTGAAGACTTAGAGTATTGTTAGAAATTTCACTTTGAGTCTATGTGGGCATACCATCCTGAATGCACTGATCTCCTCTGATCTTGGTAACTAAGCAGCGTTAGGCCTGGTTAGTACTTGAGCAGCAGAAATTTCTCTTTGAATTAAGCCTGCATAAACATCTATAGGTTTAGTTTCCTAATATTGTATTGTTTGTTTGTTTATTTATTTATCTAGACTGGAGACTGAACTCAGAGGCCCTTTAACATTGATGTATATTTTGAGCCAGGGTCTCCCCAGGTTGCTGAGAGTCTTATTTGTTAAGGCTGATCTTAAACTTGTGATCCTTTTGCCTCAGCCTTATGAGTTGTTGGGATTATAGGCATGGGCCACCATATTCGGCTGTATTTTACTCTTTTTTTTTTTAGAAAGATAATGAGAGAGAGAGACAGAGAACAGAGAGAATCAATTTTTATTGAGTTTTTCACTTGGTTTTCGTTGCTCTGACACTTAGTTGTATATGTGGGTGCTAGGGTTTGAACCTGTGTACTCGAGCATGCCGGCCAAACGCAGTAACCGCAGAGCCACTGCTCCAGCCCCCTGTATTTTATTCTTAAGTGTATTGCCTTTATAAGAAATTGATACTTTGAAACTATTTCAAAAAAATAAATTTAAGTTTTCTTTTTTTTATACTTCTGGGGATTGAACCCAGGACCTCACACATGCTAGGCAAATGCTTTGCCACTTAGGTACATCCCCAGCCCTTAAGATAAATAAATTTAATGGACTTAATATTTTCTGATTTTACTTGGTGAGATATCTTCCTTAATTTTATGATATTTTAATTTACAGAAAGAAGATAAAAGAAAAGATGATTCTAAAGATGATGATGAAACTGAAGAAGATAATAATCAAGATGAATATGACCCAATGGAAGCAGAAGAAGCTGAGGATGAAGAAGATGGTATGATTCAAATTTACTTATTACTGATTAAGATTGAAAAAACTTTTTGCTTGCTTTCTCACAACAAAATCTACAATTTTGAGATTTTTTTATATGTGAAGGAAAGTTAAAATATTCTCTAATGAAAATATATTAAGTAATTGTTTTACAAATTTTTAGTTGAAGGCTATATTTTAGTTTTTTGTTTTGTACCACTAAACACTAAACCCAAGGCCTCACATATGCTCCATGAGTGCTTTAACCATTGAACTACATCCCCAGATCTTTCTACAAAATTTTATTTTGAGAAAGGGTCATGCTAATTTTCCCAGGCTGGTTGAACTTACAATCCTCCTGTCTTGGCCTCCCAAGGTGCTGGTATCATAGGCATGTGTTACTACTATGCCCAGCCAGAATGTATTCTTCAGAAAAATAATGCTGTTGGGTATTATTATTAAAGAGTATCATAGGGGCTGGAGTGCTGGCTGCACGGTTATGGTGCTTGCCTGGCATGGGCAAGAATGTGGGTTCAAACCCCAGCACCACATACACTATGAAGTGTCAGAGCAACAAAAGTCACATGAAAAATTAAATAAAACTGATTCTCTCTCTCACTGTCCATCTCTCTCTTCAAAAAAAAAAAAGACTGTCATAATCCAGAATGTGCAGTTACAGTTTAAAGGCTAATAATAATAATAATCCCCTCTAATATCTACCTCTATGTCTTAAAAATTAAATAGGGATGATATTCCAAATACTTTTTAATGTCCTGATCAGTCATAGATATCAGCCTTAAAGTATCTCTTAATAACAACTTACCCTGGTATCTTTCCAAGTTTATTTGTGATTTAAAAATTTTGTCTTTTAGCCAGGCTTGGTGGCACATACCCGTAATCCCAGTGACTTGGTAGGCTGAGGCACGATGATAGCAAGTTTGAGGCCAGCATCATCAAATTCATGAGGCTCTAAGTACCTTAGTGAGACCTGTCTCAAAATAAAAAATAAAAAGGGCTGGGGGTGTTGCTCAGTGGTAATGTGCCCCTGGGTTCAATTTTCAGTACAAAAATTTATAGCAGGAATTCTTCAACGACACCAGAAAAAATTAGCAATGTTATGATACCATTTACTATCTTAATTTTATTTGTCCTAATACCTTAGTAGCAGTGATACACTATGCTTATGCCAGTTTCACTTTATTTCTCTTCGTTCCTTACTTATCTCAGTTAAGACTTAGTCCTTTTACTGCCGAATTTTCTTTTCCCTGACCTCCCAACATTGTTTTGTCACTACTTTAATTAAATCAGTGAGTTGATTTCATTGTTTTGTGTTTCAGAATGTTCTTTCACCCCTAAGTTAACTTTTCAGTTCTTTGAGTTTAATTCACATAGTAGCGGTTTCATCTTTTCTTTAAATACTATTTATATGTTGTTCTTTTTTATATCAAGTCAGGCATCTTAGTTATCTCTACTTAGTTATCTAACATTTCTTTCTTTCTCTTTGCTTTCTTTTTTTTTTTTTTTAAAGAAAGTGAGAGGGAGAAGAAAAAGAATTAACTTTGTTTTTTCATCTGGCCTTTGTTTCTATGACATTTAGTTGTGTATATGATGCTGGGACTTGAACCTAGTCCTCAGCTCTAACCGCTGAGCCACCACTCCAGTCCTTTATCTGATGTTTCAAAGTCAACATGTCCAAAACTAAACTCCTGCCATCTGCCTTCCCAAAATTCAAAACAATTAAAAAATCTTTTGCCCTCATCCTTCTCCAGGTCATTTGATTAGATATCTCTTTCTGGTTCCACAGGCTAAAAGCATAGGAGCCATTCTTGACTTTTTTCTCTCTGTTATATATCCTACTTTCAACCTATCAGGAAGTCATATTGGCTCTATTTCTGTTTTCAGAACATACCCAAACATTTCTCACCAGCTTTGCTGATCTGACACTAGTCCAAGCCACAATATATTACATTAGTAAACTCCTAACTAGTTTTCCTGCTTCCCCTCTTCTCCAGTAAACTCGCTCCTCAATATATTTACCAGAATGATCTTTGGAAAATTTAAGTCATACCCTTCTTCTGTTCAAATTCTTCTAGTTGCCCCCCACCACTTTTGGTACTAGGGAATTGAACCCAAGGGTGCTTAACCACTGAGCGACACCCCCAGCCCTTTTTATTTTTAATTTTGAGACAGGATCCCCTAAGTTACTTAGGGCCTCACACTGTATTGCTGAGGGTGGCTTTGAGCTTTTGATCCTCCACCACACCTCATGTGAGTAGGCTCTATAATTGAATGACTAATGTTCTCTCTAACTCAAGGGCACTCTACCACTGAGTTATACCCTCATCCATTCTTAGGACATTAGTCATTAAATTAGAGCCTATAAGTTTATTTTTTAATTTAATTACCTCTGAATAGAATCTATTTCCTAATAAGTTTACATTCTAAGATATTGTGGTTAGGGATTCAGCAAATGAATTTTTATATTTAATTTTATTTTTTTAAATTTTTTATTAAGGAGTTGAATCATTGTGATCCTAAATGAATATAAAGTACCAATATTATATGCATTTGTTCTTAAACCAGAATTACCCTTGTATTACCCATACCCCAATCTCTTGATTCTTCTGTGTTTTGCCCCCCTACAAGTGATATAAAAGTTTAGATTGTGAATTTTCCAGAATTAAATGATTGTATAGTATTATTTGGATTCTCAGGGAAGTAAATAGTATGCTTCATTGTTGATTATCTCCCTAGATCCTTCCTTACCCTCCCCACCCCAATATCTAGGTTCCCCTAGGTTATGTATAGCTACGCCTTTGCTGGTCTAATACATGAGTTTGACAACTTTTCACCCAAGTTTGGGTCTTCCTCCAGCCTCCACAAGTGAGGGAAAACATTTGACCATTGAGTCTCTGGGTTTGGCTAACTTCCCTCAGCATGATTTCTTCCATTGCCATCCATTTGCCTTCAGTGCCCTCCCTGTCTTTCTAATTGCTGAGTAGAATTCCATTGTATATATATTCCAGAGCTTTTGGATCCATTCATCCAGTGAGGGGCATCTGGATTGGTTCCATAATTTAGCTATTGTAAATTGAGCTGCTATGAACATTGATTTTGGTGTGTCACTATAATGTGCTGATTCTAACTTCTGGGGGAAGATACCCAGAAGAGGGACAGGTGACTCATATGGTGGTTCCATCCTTTATTTTTTGAGGCAGCTACACACCACTTTCCAGAGCAGCTGTACCAGTCCAGTAAATGAATTTTAGGGGACATAAATTAATCCATAATACATGAAGTCTTTAATATTAATTCTGTAACAGGCTAATAATGATGGTGATTGTCCTGAAGGTAATGACTGAAGAATTTTGTGGCCAGGGGATTGGGAAGAAAAGGAAGTTTTTACTTTTTATTACTTACTTTTTGTATTTTTTTAAAAGTTTGTACAGGGGTCATTGTATCAATAAATACCTGTGTATTAATAAAGACATTATTCTAATTTAGAAAATAAAATCACTATCATGGCTTATGTAAATCACTTAAGTGTTTAATGGTTTAACTTTTATTAAGACTTTAGGGGGTTGGGGATTTAGCTCAGTGGCAGAGTGCTTGCCTAACATGCACAGGGCCCTGAGTTCAGTCCTCAGCCCTAATTAAAAAAAAAAAAAAGACTTTAGGGGGCTGGAGCTGTGCGGTTATGGCGCTTGCCCCGCCTGCACAAGTACCCGGGTTTCAAATCCTAGCACCCACGTACACAACTAAGTGTCAGAGCAAGGAAAGCCACGTGAAAAACTCAATAAAAATTGATTCTCTCTCTCTCTCTCTCTCTCTCTCTTACTTTCTTTCTTTAAAAAAAAAAAAGTGTGGGAGGAGCTCCCAGCGGCTTGGGAGGCTGAGGCAGAAGGATCACAAGTTCAAAGTTAGCCTTAGCAACTTAGCAAGGCCCTGAGCTACTACTTAGCAAAACCTTTTGTCGAAATAAAAAATAAAAAGGGCTGCGGATGTAGCTTAAGTGCCCATGGGTTCAATCCCTAGCACCAAAAAAAAAAAAAAGAAACGAATTAGGTCTTCTTATCCTTTTGAAAATGTGATGGTGGGACTGGAGTGGTGGCTTGGCAGTTACTGCACTTGCCTTGCTTGTGTGAGGACATAAGTTCAAACCCCAATACCATGTACACACGAAGTGTTGGAGCAATGAAAGACACCTGAAAAACTAAAATTGATTTTATTTCTTTATCTTTCTCTCACTGTCCCTCTCTTAAAAAAAAAAAAAAGAAAGAAAGAAAATGAGATGGTATTTCTTCACCTTCTCTAGAAAGTTTTACTCATCCATTTCAAGTGCCCTTCCTGCACCTTACAAGATTGATGGACTGAGCAAGCCATTTCTTCCCCTCACCCTGCAGAGTGCAGTGGCCCTGGGCCACTGTCAAGTGGGGAACCTAGTTTGGGAACTAGCCCTAGAGCCCATGAGCTCTGCGTTTGAGATTCACTGGAAAAGGTGTTAGCATCCATTCTTCCACGACATTCTGGGGTTCTTTTTCTGATGATAGCTCCTACAAACAGAGCCTTTAGTCACCCTGCGGTGAATGAATTCTCCTTCTACTTTTCTAGGTTTTAAAATAGTCTATTTTCAGGTAGTTTTACTATGCTCTTTTTTTTTTTTTTTAAGTGAGAGGTTTAGTGTGAGAGAGAAAGAGACAATTTTTATGTAGTTTCATGCAGCTTTCATTGCTCCAAGACTTCATTGTGTAAGTGGTGCTAGGGTTTGAACTCCTGTGTACTCAGCGCATTCCAGGCAAGTGCCACAACCACCAAGTCCCTATGCTTTGCTTTTTTAAAGTAGAGAGGGACAGTGTAAGAGAGAATCAGTTTTATTTAGATTTTCATATGCCTTTTATTGCTCCAACACTTTGTTGTGTACATGGTGCTAGGGTTCAAACCTGTGTCCTCATACATGCCAGGCAAGTTCAGTAACCCCTGAGTCACCACTCTAGCCCCTGGTTTTTCCTTTTGGATTTTAGAAAATGTACTGTGCATTATTTGTTCAAGTCTATATTATATTTTTCAATTTTATGTATAAAGTTAATTCTTTCTTTTGAAATTTGTACTTCTAATTTTTTTTTAAGAGAGAATCAGTTTGGGGCTGGAGCGGTGGCTCAGCGGTTTCGGAGCTTGCCTTGTAAGCTTGAGGACCCGGGTTCAAACCCCAGCACCACGTACACAACTGAGTGTTGGAGCAACTAAGGCCATGTGAAAA